>JASANA010007759.1:0-57338 GCA_030248095.1 Ptycholaimellus sp. GST1_10 | reverse complement strand
CCACACGCTCCGACAAAAGTATACATAAAGAGGGCAAAAACTTGCACTGGGAAGGATTTCGAACCCAGGCCTTAGGACAATTCCCCAACCCACTAGAAGCATGCTAGACAAGCGTAGGGGTTGTATCACCCATGCTTGGAGGTCAGAGGAGCTCTGGCGCCCTGCTCAGAGCAGCTAGCGGCCTAGGCCAGCTTAAGATGGTACCCTATTTTTGCATCTGCCTTTCCACATACGTATATGTGTCCACATCAGGCCCATTCTCCACGATTTTTCAACAAAATTGGCTGAAATTTGGCATGAAGATCTGCCTGGTTTGAGGCTTGGGACCATTTTTGGGGCTTGGCATAACTTTTTGATTTTCACCCAAAACTTAAAATCTTTATTTTCAAAGTACAAAAAATCACAAATCGCTAGTTTTTCTATGAAATTAACTGAATTTTAGTAGGTATGTCCATCAAAGTGACTTCTTGAAGCTTTTGATCATTTCCCGATTTACAATGCAATATCTAAAATCTTGATGCTTAAAAAATTGGTGCAAGCATAAATTCACAGTTGTTCAATGAAATTTGATGATTTTTATCATGACAATCCGTCTGCCTGGTATCTTGAACTTATAATAAGGAATTTATGTAATAATTTTTATTTCTCTGCTCATGACAAAGTAGCCTAAAACGGTGATCAAAATAATGCAAAAATTTTAAGAAGCCAATTACAATGCAACAATTTTCGCAATTTACAAATAATGATGGTTCATGTTTGGTTGCATATTTGAACAAGGTATTCTCGGCTGTTGCCAAGATGCGTGGCTTCTCTCTGATCCCAGCAATGTTACCAAGCTACATGAGCAAATTTTACTAATTGAATCTTTATTTATTGCCAATGTCGTCTAAAACCGTCTTATCATTTTTTTTTATTTTGAAACATCAAAATTGTAAGTATTGGGGAAAAACCCTAAAATTTTGCAAAACACCAATAAAGCCCCCAAGCCACCACCAAGGCGGCCCTTCATGTAAAATATCAGCCAATTTCGTTAAAAAACCAGGGATTTATGATTTTTTTCTATTTTGAAACATCAAAATTCTAAGTTTTGGGGGAAAACCAAAAATTTTCCAAAACACCATTAAAGGTGCCGCGGCCACCTCCAAGGCAGACCTTCATGCAAAATTTTAGCCAATTTCATTAAAAACCAGTGATTTATGATTTTTTTGACCTTTGAAACATCACATTTTAGGTTTTGGCCCAAAAACGCAAAATTACGCCAAGCACCAAAAATGGTCCTGAGGCACCGCCCAGGCAGACCTTCATGCAAAAAATCAGGCAATTTCGTTGAAAAGCCGCAGAGTACAGTCCGGCCTGGCGCACACACATATATGCAAAAATGGGGTAACTGCTTAAGCTGGCCTTGGCTGCCTGCCATTTCTGGGAGGGCACCAGAGCTCCTCCAACCTCCAGTCACGGGTGTTACAGGCCCCTACGCTTGGCCTAGCATGCTTCGCATGCTAGGCTATGCTCTGGGGCCTCTGCACCCAATTAAAATTGCTCCTATTTCATAAAATCAAAATACCTTGTTATATCTATATGCACTTGTTTTCTGTAAAAATACAAAAATACGGAACCAGACACACTGCTACAGCCTTACAAACTTTGGAGAATCTTCATAAGTTGTGTTACTTGATGAGAGGAGCTCGGCGCCACTGCTCCACTAGCGCTCTACTTGGGCCAGCCCAATATTGTCCAAACTTGGCTTTCTTCTGCTACTTCATCCCCATCCACATTGCCCCGCTTATCCACAGCGCCTTTGAAATCCAGTCAAAGCTCTTCTTCACTCTCCACTCTTTCCCATCCTAAACCCTGGTCATATCGCCGCGTCCAAAGAAGCAGGGCGTCCAGAGGAAGTTCAGCGCGTACTGCAGCCCGTAAAAGGTCAATGGGATCTGGTTCACCTCCCCGATTCCTCAAAGTCCTTGTCTTTGCAGCACTGAGCCAGGCTACTCTTGTAGGATGGCACTCATACCACCGGCTTTGTAGACGATGAAAGATGCGAAGCCCATCGAGGTATAGTGGAAGCTCCACACCGGACTAAAGATCCAAAGAGCTAGCAAATACACTCATGCCAAGCCCAAGGTCATCAGCAGGGTTCCATTTTCATTTGCTCCACTTAGCAACAAAGTCAGTTGGGACTGTTTCTTGAACCTATTTAGTGGCCAATACAGCTCGTTTTGTCTAATTCTGAGGCTAATTAAAGTCCGCATCAGCGAGTGCTGTGAATGCTGAGCTGATGGAAGAGAAGACTTCGACGTTGACTGCCAGCCCTGACGAAGAGACTTCTGCAAAGATTTCACCGCGAGGATTTTGCGAAGATCAGGTTCTCTTTACGCCAATCCTTCACACAAAGGCAGTGCCCGATTTCTTGCAGACCGAATCAAAGCAATTGAAAGGGGATGCAGGGCAGGAGGACCAGTCGACCACAGACAAAGAGCCAAATGGCAAAGTAGGCCGTAGTAATTGGAGTTAGCTGTGACTGGCTATATGTTTTTCTGGTCTCCCCTCTGGCACTGTCCCAGTTGCCGAGGAATCCAGCCAATAGCAGCGCTCTCTGAAAGCCATTGCCCTCGCCCAGTCAAGCCCACCGCTGCCCTTCTACCCAGGCCCCAGTCGGCCAGCAGTGCTCAGGTCAGTTTGCTTAGGCAGCTTTCTTTGTCAATCATAGCAGCAGTCAGTGTAAGAGGAAGGACTTTGAAAGTGTAAGATGTCGCATTCCAATAGCGGAAATGGCAAAGAACACAGGCGAAGATAGCGCGGAATTTTGTCCAGCGGAACTTGGCGCCAGAGAGTGGGCCAAAGCTATCCAGTTCGCTGCACAAATCCGCCTCCCTCGTCAATCTCCAGGAGGCATCACAGCGAAAAGAGCACCTCCTTGCCGCCCATCCACAAGGAACTCTTCCCAAATAGTATGTCTTACATTTTCTCAGTTTATTCAGCCAGATTAACAGGGGTTTATCTCTTAAATTGCCCTAGTTTGATGTTTGCGCAGCTGCAGGCCGCCTGCCGCGGAGGGCAGGGCGTCAGAGCTCTGGAGGCCGGAGGGCACGGGTGCGGAGGCCCCAGAGCGTAGCCTAGCATGCGAAGCATGCTAGGTGAAGCGTAGGGGCCGTAGCACCCGTGCCCGGAGGCTGGAGGAGCTCTGGCGCCCTGCCCGAAGTGGCGGGCAGCCAAGGCCAGCTTAAGCAGTTACCCCATTTTTGCATCCGTCTTTCCACATATCTTATATAATACGGGTGATGCCATTTTGGGAGGGGTACTTGGGCATGCCGAATTCTAACCTAATCCCAGCTTATGATACCTTTTTGGATAGATCTCAGCAAGTTGTGCAACATATATTAGGCGCACTATGTTCCAACAATGATGAAAACCAAAACAGGTTGAAAATGTGCGCAATTTTGCCATTTTTGGCCATTTTTTAACTTTGAAACTTCATAGCTCCACCAGTTTTTAACTTTTCCTGGCGGACTTTTTTTTAAATTCAAGCTACAACTGTTCTGCATCAAATTAAATGATTACATTTGGCTTTTTCAGTAAAAATTATTTTAAAAAGTCGAGTTGACTGATGTGTATTTTGCAGATTCTGACCTACCCAAGGAGCCAATGTTTTATTGATTTAATATGATCATTTTCATGCACTGATTGTCCAGTAAGAATTGTTATGTTGCAATGCTATCAAATGGTAGCTCAGCATGTCCGATTGAGTAATCAATTGGGATGTTTTGGATATTTTGATGTTCAAATGACATTATGATTCCTATTTTTAGATTTTGTAAACCTATAAATAAAGTCAAATAACCAATAATCAGCTTACTGAACTAAAACCCACTGATATTGTAGTGACATTTTTGGTTCATTTTAGCATTTGTAAATTTATACTAGGTGGTTCACAAGAGTGGCCGCGCGAAGCGCGGCCACTGACCAATATTACTAGTATATATATATATGTGTCAGTCCCAAGCCTGTACTCCGTGGTTTTTCAACGAAATTGACTGATTTTTTGCGTGAAGGTCCGCCTGGGTGGTGGCTTGGGACGTTTTTTGGCGCTTGGTGTAATTTTTCGATTTTCGCCAAAAACTCAATTTTTTGATGTTTCAAAGTACCAAAAATCATAAATTGCTGGTTTTTCAACAAAATTGCTGGAAACTTCGCATGCGGAACCGCCTAAGTGATAACTTAGAACCTTATTTGGGGTTTTGCAAAATTTTTGGTTTTTTCCTAAAACTTAATAGTTTGATGTTTCAAAATAGAAAAATTCATATCTTCCTGGTTTTTTGAACGAAATTGGCTGAATTTTCGCATGAAGATCCACCTATGTGGTAGCTTAATAACCTTTATTAGGGTTTTGCAAAATTTTTGTTTTTTTCCAAAACTTAGTATTTTGATGTTTCAAAACAGAAAAATTCACATCTTCCTGGTTTTTCAACGAAATTGGCTGATATTTTGCACAAATGTCCGCCTAGGTATTGGCTTTATACGATTTTTTGAGCTTTGAAAAATATTTGAAGTTTCCAATAAAACTTGGAATTTCAATGTTTCAAAATTTAAAAAATCATAAAATACTTGGTTAACAAGCAAATAACTGAAATATGCTCACGAGCTTGACAATATTGCTTAGACCAGAGGCCGCGCATCTTGGCGACTGCCGAGAATACCTTGTTTGATGTTGTTAGTCATTTGTTCCAACCAGGACTTCTTTTCCCAAGCAGAGACTATTTTCTATGCCAGTCTTATTCTCCCTTGCCCCATCGCCCACTCAAACACCAGCATTTTCTCTTTTCTGCAGCCAGCCTTATTTTCCCTTGCCCCACCATTTATTCTTTTCCTCCAGCAAAGACCAGTTATTGCTTGAGCAGTGACTATTTTCCCTTTGGTCCAGCATTTATTCTTTTCCCCAGCAAGAGCAGCGCGCATTTTCTCTGCACACCTACATTTCTCCCCCAGGAAGGCAGGCAGCAGCATTTAGTATTTACCTGCCCCTAAAAGGCTGCTGCGACTTTGGGGCAGCTTTTTTTCTTTTCCCCAGCAAGAGCGGGGCATTAGAGCAGGCAAACGTGAGCATTTAGTCTTTTCTCTGCACACCTACATTTCTCCCCCAGGAAGGCAGGCAGCAGCGTTTAGTATTTACCTGTCCCTAAAAGGCTGCTCCGACTTTGGGCCAGCATTTATTCTTTTCCCCAGCAAGAGCAGCGACATTGCCACAGCATTTATTCTTTTCCTCCAGCATCCACCATTTATTCCTTTCTCCCCAGCAGACCATTTATTCCCTGAGTAGTGAATATTTCTCCCCACGCACAGTATTTCATCTTTTCCAACCATGATTTCTTTTAGGACTTCTTGCTCCCGAACAGAGACTATATTCTAGTCTTCGCTCATTTTCCTGCGGAACTTTTTGAAAAGTGTGTGGTGAAAAATAGCGGCCACCCCAGAGCAGACGCATGTCTTTTTGTTGAACTTTACAGGGGGGGAGGCCTTTTCCGTATGGCTACTTTTAACAATTTATTTCTCCAGCTCACCAAAAGCTAGAGGGCTGAAAATTGGTATGGAAGTAGTACCAACCCTCATAGGTCTGCAAAAAAATTTGCGGCTTAAAACATTGAGTAGAAAAAGAGGAACAGTCATTTTTGTAAGGTCACTCAAAAATCGGTACACCTCGACAGTGAATTTTGTTTCACCTGATTTTGAGGCTTCATTTCTCAGCCCCATCTAATCCGTTTGAGCCCAAAATTTAACACATATTAGTCCTAAGTGTCCTTAACTTACATATAAATTTTAGAGGTTACTCAACTTTTGTCCTCATATATATGTACGTATATATATATATGTGTCTGGAAATGCTGTCCACGGGTGAATTCTCAACGGATTGGGACAAACTTTTTTTTTCCTGAAAGGTAATGCAATTTTAGGAAGATCTGGTGGGGTGGAACCGGTTTCCGAGCATTTGAAACATAACTTTTATGGGTAGAAAGGTTGAAATTTGGGTATGCTGTAAAAGGCCCAATTCTCAACGGATTTTGACAAACTTTTTTTTCCCTGAAAGGTAATAAATTTTTAGGAACATTTGGAGGGGTGGAACAAGTCCCGAAGCATTTTAAACATTACTTTTTTGGGTAGAAAGGTTGCAAATTTGGGTATGCTGTAAAAGGCTCAATTCTTAACGGATTTTGACAAACTTTTTTTCCCTGAAAGGTAATAAATTTTTAGGAAGATCTGGAGGGGTGGAACTGGTCTTGTAGCATTTGAAACATTACTTTTTTGGGTAGAACGTTTGAAAAATGGGGTATGTTGAGAAATGGCGAATTCTCAATGGATTTGGACAAACTTTTTTTTGCTTAAAGGTAATAAAATTTTAAGAATATCTGGAGGGGTGGAACTGGTCCCAAAGCATTTAAAACATTACTTTTCTGGGTAGAAAGTTGGAAAATTGCAATATGCGGTTTTTGCACTGTAGTACCTGAAGTCTTGAGAATTGCACAGAAGAGTTGATTTTTTTGTTCACTAGTCTTATATGTTGAGAAAAGAATAAATGCTCGCTGGTGGGACGGGCAAAAAGAATAAATGCTCGCTGCTGGGAGGAAAGAATAAATGCTCACTGCTGGGGAAGCGAATAACCTGACCCAAAGTCACTGCTCAAGAAATAACTACCCTTTGCTGGTGGAAGAAATAAATGGTGGGTCGTGCAAAAAGGCTGGCTGCTGGGGAAGAGAATAATCTGCCCCAAAGTCACTGCTCAAGAAATAACTGGCCTTTGCTGGTGGAAGAAATAAATGGTGGGCCGTGCGAAAAGGCTGGCTGCTGAAAAGAGAAAATGCTCCTGCCAGCGCGCTCTAAAGGGCTGACGAAAATGCTATTCCGTGGGCCCTTCACGGTTTAAAAATTACGACTAAGCATACGTTTTATCTCGTTTTCCGGCCTGTACAGCAATACACATCTTGATGCTAGTTGATGTTGTCTTCTTACAAACGGATTTGAAAACTTGAAGTTTGAGGAGACAGTGGCGGAAGTCTGTAAGCTGTTAATAGGGATCTATTTGAGCCCACACTTTGACAGGTTCCACTAGTCGCCACTGAAGCCATTTTTTCAAAGAACTTGTTTGTAGTGTGCATCACTACTGAGCAGTTTCATTGGGAATCTTCTGAGTTCCTGGGTGGATTTTAGAAGGTGATAAAAACAATGTTGTCTTATTTATTTCGGCAAGAATGGCTTGCCAAAAACAGCAGAACGGAGCAATGTTCAGACGGCGGGAAAGATTAAATGTAGCTGTTTCTAGGAGGGTAGACGCACGCAATTTCGTTGAACCTTAGAGCAGGCAAACGTGAGCATTTAGTCTTTTCCCCGCACCTGCAGCAGCAGCCTTTTAGGGGCGGGTAAATACTAAAATGCTGCTGCCTGGCTTCCTGGGGGAAAATTGTAGGTGTGCAGAGAAAAGACTAAATGTTCACTTTTGCCTGGTGCGCATAGAAAATAGTCTCTGCTCGGAAAATAAGTCGTGGTTGGAAAAGATGAAATAGTGCGCGTGGGGGGAAATATTCACTGCTCAGGGAATAAATGGTCTGCTGGGGAAAAAGAATAAATGCTGGCTGCTGGGAAAAGAATAAATGCTCACTTTTGTATGTCTATTTGGAAGGTGGGGGGAATATTAAATGCTGCTGCCTACCTGAGAAATGTAGGTGTGCAGAGGCTGTCTTGGTGGGGCAACGTGGGCGGGGGAGAATAAGGCTGGCTGCAATAACTGGTCTTCGCTGGGGGGAAAATAGAAAATACTCCTGCCAGCGTGCTCTAATCCCCAGCGAAAATGCTGCTCTTTGCGTGCTATAGGCGGGGTTATATGTTGTGAGCCACCTGAGAGAAGGCCCCTGGCCTTTGTTGCCTCAAGAAGGGTGCCATAAATCAGCTCTGCTGTGAGAGGATTGCATTTATTGCCCTAATACGTTGCCCTTTCATGGGTGCTTGGTAATTCCGAAGAGGATGAGAAGAAAAGATGCCGTTTAGAGATGAGGGCGGTGGGAAAGGCCATTGGTAGAGGTCAAAGGTATTCATAACAAATAGCCCCAGGATAGGCTGGGGGTGAGATGGGGAAGGCGGGAAGCTGGCCAGTGTTGTGGTGCACAGGGCATTGCACACACTCTGCCTGCAAGGGGGGAGGCGTCAAGAGGCCCCTTCACGCAGTGTAACTGCCTGCCCCACAGTGCCCCCTCTAACACCCCCTAATCCAAGGCAGCCCCAAGCTGGGTGCACACATTCAGATGGCCTCATTCGCTCACTCCACCTCTACACAGCCCAGAGACACCCATTTTTTCCTTAGACTTTTCTAGGAACCCACCCTTTATTTCCTTCTCTCTTTTATTACATGGCTATTGTAGCTATCAATAGGATGAACAGACTGGCTCGCAAAGCAAAGGCAGAAGCCATAAGGATGACACATGCATTAGAAGAGCAAGGCTTGGTTGGGAGGAAAGGCTCTGCCCAGTACCCCGCCAAAGCAACCAGATCCAAATCCAGCTCTAAGCCCCCTCAAAGAACTTTGAGTGCGGGGCAGCTGGACCAACCTGCCAAAGATGCCAAGCAATCAGTGTCTGGCGGGGAGGCCAGTGGACAGAGCAGGAAGGCAGTGGCAGGATCGTTGCTGTCGCTGACCTTGCCATTCAGAGAAGAGGCGTAGGAGAGCGTACGAAGCCTTTTCAGACAAGGCCTCCCCTCTCTAGTCCTCAGGGCGGAAGAGTGCATACATTAGATTTGGCCAGCCCCTTGAGTGCTGGGCTGAGCGCGTACTCGCCCTACAACATAGGCTCCAGAACGGGGGCTAGAGTGTTGCAAAGAGTGTGCAGCAGATTCAAGTTCAAGAAGAGATCCAAAAGCACTGGGGCTTCAGCCTCAGAAGGAGAAGGTGCTGAGGAGTTGAGTTTGAGGGGCAGATTAGAGTCCTCTGGGACAGGCGGAAGATCAGAGAGTGTGACGACAAAAGATGAAGAGCAGTATCTGTCCGCCGTTGCTTCCCTGCCTTCAGATGCGGAAAATGAAGAAGAGACAAGGGAGGCGAGTCTAGACCCAGCATCAGTGGCTGCCGAAGTTTTGATGGAGCTGAGAGAGTGAGTACGGGAAGGTGGGAAAGAGAGGAGGAGGAGTAGTGGAGGAGAAGAGGGCAGTCAAGACGTCGAGGACACTGCAGCCTGTGATGAGAGTGGAGCAGAACGGGTGGAACCAGGCGCTACTCTAAACAGCGAGCCAATTATGCCAGTCCCAGCTCCATCAGATTCAAACCTGTGCCCAGAAACCTCTTGCCCACCAGACGCTCCTGCACCCCCCTCACTTACCCCTGCCTTTCAACCAGATCCCATAGAGGCACCCAGATTGATGCAAGTCTCGTCTGCCTTTACATCCACTCCTATACCTGTCAATCGAGAGCTATTTAGTGAGGGGGTAGGGGAAGAGAATGAGAGTGGCGATGGCGGAGATGAGAGCCATGAGTCCGCGGAGTTTGTGGATGCTTGCGGAGGTGGCCTACTTTTCCCAGCCCCAGTCCTATTGCCAGTGCCTGAGCTCTCTTCACCGGCTCTTTCATCCCCTTCAGCTCCTTCAGAGAGGACAGCATTGCAACATATGCCTAGAGACCCATCCCCCTTAGATCGGACCACCTCTGTGAGCCCCGCTTTTCTGCAAGGCCAGGCCATGTCCAGATCAAACAGCCCTAGAGCCTTTTTGGCAGATTTTGGCCTCCATCAAGATGACGTGGTTGAACATTCGCCTAGTGGTGATTGCGCCATGCAGACTCCTTGCCTGGCCCTTTTCATTCAGACAGCTAACACTGAGCTTCATGCCTCACAAATGTGGATGAGCTTCATGCAGCAGCCCGTCGAGGGAGGAGAGGAGGATATGAGTTTGGTTGTGAGTGAGGAAGAGGGTGAGAGTGACAGATTGGCTGATCTTTTGGTCGCGGAGCTCATGAGATCCAGTATGGAGTGGGAAGAAGAAAGGAGGAGGAATGCTGAGCAAATGGAGGCAAGGTATAGAGAGAGAATGGCGGAGATGAGAAGGATTGAGCGACAGCACCTCTTAGACCAACTGGGTGCCAGGGAAGGGAGTGCGGCACTTACTGCTCCTCCCAGGGCGTCATTCACCCCAAGAGCCTCTTTCATACCTCCGATGACCTTCCCTACTATCCCACAAACCCCTTTTCCTGCCCCGCGCCTCTCATTTCAGCCTCCCACTACCTATTCCCCCTCGCGCATTGAACTCACCAAAAATAATACATCCAACCATTCTAGGAACTCAGAAGAAGGAGAGAGAAAAGAGGCTGGAGTGAGCACTGAGGAGGCAGACCCAGGCTCACAAGCCATGCCAGGAATCATGGAGGCAACAATGAAGGTGTTCATGGAGGAGATGACCCAGAAGATGGCTGCGATGCAGGCAGACCTGCAGGTGGTGTGGGAGGCGCAGATGGTGCACAGCATGTCGAGGGCGGCCTCTGATGGCATCGTCAGATCCAATCCCGCTGCGCAATCGCCCAGTCAACCCCTTGATGCTGACATTAGATCCAACTCAAATCCAACTGGTGCAGAGCATCAACAAGGGGCGTCCGGTGTGACGCCGGCCAATCCGCAGGTGGATGGTCTGCCAGAGTCCAGCAAAGAGCCCCGAGATCCACCGAACCCTGGCCGAAGAGGCGGCAGAGCCACTGACAGTGGTGGTGGCAGGGGTGGCAGTGGCAATGATCCGGATGGCGATCCCTGCAGACCAGGTAACAGCTGTGGAGGAAGAGATGGGAGAGAGAATGGAAGAGGAAACGGGAGTGGAGATGGAGGCCGAAGGAAAAGACCCAGTGAGGGGGAGGATGAGAGGCCTGCCCAGAGGGGGAGAAGAGTACATGAGTCCTCGTCAAGATACAGATGCCGCCAGTGCATGTATCCCGAGCGGTACACCAATGCCAACTACAAGCCTCTAGATTTTACCCTGGGAGTGAAGCCTAAGGCTGAGTCCCAACTGACAGGGCTAGAAGAGTCAGTGTCAGAATATTTTGATAGATTCGACAAAGTGTGCAGACGTTTGCCACGTCCTTTGCCCCAGAACCAAGGCCCTGATTGTAGAGTCTAAGCTCCATTCAGAGGCTAAGTGCTATTATACCAGCCTCCCCTCAGATGTGAAAGAGCATTACAACCTCTTGAAAGAGGCCATGCTGGAGCATTTTGACAATCCCAGCTTTAGATGCATCAAGCATGCCTCCTTCCAGGCTATTCAGATGAAGCCTTCAGAGACTGTAAGGGAATTGGCTGGGCACATTCAGGAGGCTGCCAATTTGATTTGGCGAGATGCTACGGAGGGGGAATATGATATTCAGCTCCAGCAGAGATTCATTCAGTGCCTGCCTGCAGACATACGAAAGCTCCTAAGAATGCAAGCCCCAGAGTCACTGCAAAGGGCGTTGGCAATTGCAGAAGAGTTGGTCCAGCTGACGAAGGAGGAGGGTGCTCTTCTGCCCTACAACAGTGCCGCCGCTGCCAAGCAAGCCTATCAGACCCAGGTACCTGCAACCCCTACAGGCCAAACTAGATCCAATGCAGGGCAGAGCATGGCCAGTGGTTCTGGAGGAGGCCAGTGCAATGAAACTGGCAGTGGCAGCAACAACAACAACAACAACAACAGCGGCGGCAACAATTCAGGGAGATCTGGCCAGAACTCATACAGATCCAGGGGTGGAGGAAGAGGAGGCTACAACAATGCTCCTCATTCACCCATCTGCTTTTATTGTGGCAGAGGGCACATGGTAAGAGAATGCCCAGAGGAGTGCGAGGGCTGCGGAAAGCTTGGCCACATGGAGGAGACCTGCCGACAGACCTGCTACTTCTGCCATGAGTTGGGGCACAGCATGCCCATGTGTAAGCAGTACAGGGCCATGAAAAAGAAGAAGAAGAATGAGCCCAGCACTTTGTCAGATGTTAGAGCCACCACTCTCCATCCCATGCTTCCTCTGCCAAAAGCAGTGGGAGCACCAACAGCTGGAGAAGGATACTCTGTAAGATCTGGTAAGCCCGACTGATGCATGATGATGGAATTGGACATGAGCGAGGAGATCAAGGTGAACAGGCTGAATCAGGATGGCAGCACCATGCCAGTCCTCCCTGTCTACCGCGATGGTGAAGACCTAACCTCAGTCACCTACAACACCTACACTTATGGCCAACTCCAGGTAGACCTGGTTCTGGTGACAAAGAGAATGCAGTTGCCAAAGCCCAAGATCTTGCCGATGGCCAACATGGTGCAACCCTGCAAATGCAGTTTAGACATGCCCTTCTCAGACATCCTCATTCAGTACTATTCCCCCTTCAAAGATCCTTTGGCCTGCGGGGTGTGTGAAGAGGACATGGACCTAATTTGGGCAGGAAAGGGACATGTACAGTGTGCAGAGGAAGATTGTTGGAAAGCTTATTGTGCCCTGGAATACTTCTCCTTGTGCCCTTTGAGCTCAGCCCTGCCCCTGTACTTCAGAGTCACCATTTCCAAATCCAAATGGTATAAGACAATCTGCCAGGCCTGGGACCAGCAGTCGGATCTGCTGCAGGCAGCAGAAGATGAGGCGGTGAAGAGGGCCAGCAACAGCCCGCCGCATGGACAAGCCCAGTCCAAGAGATCCAAAACCTCATCAGAGGGAGAGGTAGATCCATATCCTTTGTCAGAGGCACCAGAAGAAAAAGAGGTTCTGAAGCAGGAGATGGATGTGGCGAAGGAAGGAGAGGGACGAGGAACAGACCCATTCTCTGCGGAGGAACAACCAGAAACCACCAGCAATGCCGACAGTGCTGCGGCCGGGGAAGAGCTGCCCAGACCCTCCAGCTCCGAGGAGCTCATCACTGTCCTGATGACGCCGGAAAAGAAGACAATGGCAGAGGAAGTGGAGAAGCTGCCCACTCCGATGGAGGCTGCGGAGAACCTCATGGAGGTAGCAAACAAGCTGAAGGATGAGGCAGAGAAGCCGGACGCTGAGGACAAGAACAAAGAGCTGCCAGAAGTGCAGGAGCAGCCGGAGAAGATGCCTGAGGCCATGGAAGGACCGGACGCAACCTTGGACCTGCCCGCAGTGGAGGAGGTCGCACAGAAGAGCCCGGCACCCTCGGGGATAGAAGACGTGGAGGTGGAGGAAGACGCATATGAGATGGCTGAGAGTCCCGATGCCATCGTGTGCTCAGAGAAAGAAGATGGCACAGATGAAGCAGAAGACTCCGAGGCAGAGAACGAGCCGGACGAGATGGAGAAGAAGTTGGAAGTGGCTGAGAGTGTGGAGGTACTGAAGAACTCTGATGCCGCAGAAAACTCTGAAGCCACAGAAAACTCCAAAGATGCAGAAAACTCCGAGGCTGCTGGGAAATCTGAAACCACAGAGAACTACGGAGCAGCCAAAAATTCCGAAGCCGCAGAGAACTCTGAAGCCGCAGAGAACTCCGAAGAGGCAGAAAAATCCGACGCTGTCAAAAGATCCGACACTTCCAAAGAGCCCAAGACCATTGAAGAACCTAGCATCGCCGACAGCACCAAGGAACCAGAAAGCATGGACGAGTCTGACAGTGCAGAGAAACCAGAGGCCACGGAGGAGTCTGAGGACGTGGAGAATGAGGAGGAGCGCCTATAGAGCTACACCTGCAGGTCAACCCTCCAGAAGGGACTGTGGAAGAGAAGAAGAATGAGGCGGAGGCTCAGAGAATGCAAGTCGATGGCGTCGTTAACCCAGGAAAACATTGTGGAATTCAAATTACCACAGACGGCTAGGGCCTCTAACGCGTGGACTACGCGATTGGCCCGATACTGTCAAGACTGAGTGAATTCAAAATTCACTATGGGAAATTCCGTGCCCCTCACCAGGGTCATCTTGGTGTAGTGGTTAGCACGCCTGCGGCATGAGCAGGAACCCTGGGTTCAATCCCCAGAGGTGACCTACGTTTTTCCCAGATTGGCTCCTGGTTTCTATCTGAGCTGAAGGCTTTATCCTTCTGCTTTTCGAAACCCAGGAAAACATTGTGGAATTCAAATTACCACAGACGGCTAGGGCCTCTAACGCGTGGACTACGCGATTGGCCCGATACTGTCAAGACTGAGTGAATTCAAAATTCACTATGGGAAATTCCGTGCCCCTCACCAGGGTCATCTTGGTGTAGTGGTTAGCACGCCTGCGGCATGAGCAGGAACCCTGGGTTCAATCCCCAGAGGTGACCTACGTTTTTCCCAGATTGGCTCCTGGTTTCTATCTGAGCTGAAGGCTTTATCCTTCTGCTTTTCGAAACCCAGGAAAACATTGTGGAATTCAAATTACCACAGACGGCTAGGGCCTCTAACGCGTGGACTACGCGATTGGCCCGATACTGTCAAGACTGAGTGAATTCAAAATTCACTATGGGAAATTCCGTGCCCCTCACCAGGGTCATCTTGGTGTAGTGGTTAGCACGCCTGCGGCATGAGCAGGAACCCTGGGTTCAATCCCCAGAGGTGACCTACGTTTTTCCCAGATTGGCTCCTGGTTTCTATCTGAGCTGAAGGCTTTATCCTTCTGCTTTTCGAAACCCAGGAAAACATTGTGGAATTCAAATTACCACAGACGGCTAGGGCCTCTAACGCGTGGACTATGCGATTGGCCCGATACTGTCAAGACTGAGTGAATTCAAAATTCACTATGGGAAATTCTGTGCCCCTCACCAGGGTCATCTTGGTGTACTGGTTAGCATGCCTGTGGCATTAGCAGGAACCCTGAGTTCAATCCCCAGAGGTGACCTACGTTTTTTCCAGATTGGCTCCTGGTTTCTATCTGAGCTGAAGGCTTTATCCTTCTGCTTTTCGAAACCCATGAAAACATTGCGGAATTCAAATTACCACATATGGCTAGGGCCTCTAACGCATGGACTACATGATTGGCCCAATATTGTCAAGACTGAGTGAATTTAAAATTCACAATGGGAAATTCCGTGCCCTTCACCAGGGTCATCTTAGTGTAGTGGTTAGCACGCCTGCGGCCTTAGCAGGAACCCTGGGTTCAATCCCCAGAGGTGACCTACGTTTTTCCCAGATTGGCTCCTGGTTTCTATCTGAGCTGAAGGCTTTATCCTTCTGCTTTTCGAAACCCAGGAAAACATTGTGGAATTCAAATTACCACAGACGGCTAGGGCCTCTAACGCGTGGACTACGCGATTGGCCCGATACTGTCAAGACTGAGTGAATTCAAAATTCACTATGGGAAATTCCGTGCCCCTCACCAGGGTCATCTTGGTGTAGTGGTTAGCACACCTGCGGCATGAGCAGGAACCCTGGGTTCAATCCCCAGAGGTGACCTACGTTTTTCCCAGATTGGCTCCTGGTTTCTATCTGAGCTGAAGGCTTTATCCTTCTGCTTTTCGAAACCCAGGAAAACATTGTGGAATTCAAATTACCACAGACGGCTAGGGCCTCTAACGCGTGGACTACGCGATTGGCCCGATACTGTCAAGACTGAGTGAATTCAAAATTCACTATGGGAAATTCCGTGCCCCTCACCAGGGTCATCTTGGTGTAGTGGTTAGCACGCCTGCGGCATGAGCAGGAACCCTGGGTTCAATCCCCAGAGGTGACCTACGTTTTTCCCAGATTGGCTCCTGGTTTCTATCTGAGCTGAAGGCTTTATCCTTCTGCTTTTCGAAACCCAGGAAAACATTGTGGAATTCAAATTACCACAGACGGCTAGGGCCTCTAACGCGTGGACTACGCGATTGGCCCGATACTGTCAAGACTGAGTGAATTCAAAATTCACTATGGGAAATTCCGTGCCCCTCACCAGGGTCATCTTGGTGTAGTGGTTAGCACGCCTGCGGCATGAGCAGGAACCCTGGGTTCAATCCCCAGAGGTGACCTACGTTTTTCCCAGATTGGCTCCTGGTTTCTATCTGAGCTGAAGGCTTTATCCTTCTGCTTTTCGAAACCCAGGAAAACATTGTGGAATTCAAATTACCACAGACGGCTAGGGCCTCTAACGCGTGGACTACGCGATTGGCCCAATACTGTCAAGACTGAGTGAATTCAAAATTCACTATGGGAAATTCCGTGCCCCTCACCAGGGTCATCTTGGTGTAGTGGTTAGCACGCCTGCGGCATGAGCAGGAACCCTGGGTTCAATCCCCAGAGGTGACCTACGTTTTTCCCAGATTGGCTCCTGGTTTCTATCTGAGCTGAAGGCTTTATCCTTCTGCTTTTCGAAACCCAGGAAAACATTGTGGAATTCAAATTACCACAGACGGCTAGGGCCTCTAACGCGTGGACTACGCGATTGGCCCGATACTGTCAAGACTGAGTGAATTCAAAATTCACTATGGGAAATTCCGTGCCCCTCACCAGGGTCATCTTGGTGTAGTGGTTAGCACGCCTGCGGCATGAGCAGGAACCCTGGGTTCAATCCCCAGAGGTGACCTACGTTTTTCCCAGATTGGCTCCTGGTTTCTATCTGAGCTGAAGGCTTTATCCTTCTGCTTTTCGAAACCCAGGAAAACATTGTGGAATTCAAATTACCACAGACGGCTAGGGCCTCTAACGCGTGGACTACGCGATTGGCCCAATACTGTCAAGACTGAGTGAATTCAAAATTCACTATGGGAAATTCCGTGCCCCTCACCAGGGTCATCTTGGTGTAGTGGTTAGCACGCCTGCGGCATGAGCAGGAACCCTGGGTTCAATCCCCAGAGGTGACCTACGTTTTTCCCAGATTGGCTCCTGGTTTCTATCTGAGCTGAAGGCTTTATCCTTCTGCTTTTCGAAACCCAGGAAAACATTGTGGAATTCAAATTACCCGGGTGTTGTGGCGGGGGCTTGGCGGGGTGTGGGGGGGGTGGGGGTTTTTTTCTTTTGGGGCGCTGTGGCGGGGTTGGTGCGCGGTGTGGGTTTGTGGGGGCTCCTCTTCTTTTTTTTCCCCGGTGGGGCTGACGCTGATGGCAGCCCGGGCGGTGGTGTCACGCTTGATCCAGTCCCGCTCGTCCTCTGGCACCTCGGCCTCGAAGTCCTTGCCCGCTCTCCAGGCTGGCCACTGCTCCCGGGGTGCCTGTAGGAAGGCAGGTCTGCTATGGAAGGTGGCGAGGTCCTTGAAGAGGCGGGGCTTGGTGACGTAGTCGGCAACGTTGAGATCGGTGGGCACAAAGTGATGGCTGACGCCACCCAGCTTCCCATCCAGCTCCTTCATCTCCCGGACGCGCTTGCTCTCGTAGGCTTGCAACGTCCCTCGCTCCTCCATCCAGTAGAGCACGGTCTTGGAGTCGATGAAGTGGTAGACTTGGCCCAGCTTGGAGGGGAACTTGTCGGCGATGAGCGCGGCAGCTCGGAGTCCCAGCAGCGCTCCCCACAGCTCGATCCAAGGGATGGTGATGAGGAGGCTCTTCTGGCTCTTGGGCACTAGACGGGAGCGGGCATAGAGGAAGGAAGGAGGGAAGCCGTCCTGCAGCACGTAGAGGACGAAGCCGTAGGCGGACTTGGAGCCATCGGAGAAAATGACGAGGTTGCAGGGGGCGTCCGGGCTCTGGAACACTCGATGCAGCAGCTCCACCTCCATGACCTGCTCCAGCTCCTTCCGCATCCCCCGCCAATGCGCAAGGTAGTCTTGGCCTATCCGCTCCTCCCAGCCATCTCCAGCGTTGAAGGCGGCTTGGAAGAGTAGGCGTGGTGCAAGGAGAAGGGGAGCAAGGAGTCCGAAGGGGTCGTAGACGCGGGAAAAGGTGGAGAGGAGCTGACGCTTGGTGAGCTTGTCATCGATGATGTTGGAGTAGTCGGGGGCGAAGGGGTGGAAGGTGTCGAGGCTGGTGTTCCAGACAAGGCCTAGGTTCCGCACCTCCTGTCGCTCCTCCTGATCCTCCAGGGCGATGTTGTGGAGAGCGCCCGGCAAGTCCGAGCAGAACTGGCGAAGGCGGAGCTGAGCTGCAGCGAAGAGCTTCTGCAGACCTTGGGCCAGGCGCGCTCCCTCCTCCTCCTCCCCGAAGCTGAAGACGCCATTGTCCACGTAGAAGTGGCTGGTGAGGGCCTTGAGCTCATCCTCGGAGAGTCCGTAGGTGATGCCGGAGGCGAGGGCGTCCTTGGTCAGCTGGTCGAGGCAGGCGAGCAGGAGGTTGGGAGAGCAGGTGGCGCCCATGACCAAGCGAGCGAAGCGAATGCAGTGGAGATTGGTCTTGGAGAAGGGGCACTGTGGGTCGGCGGGAAGGAGGATGCGGAAGGCATCTCGGTCCTGCTCCTTGACCTCCAGGCCGTAGAAGGCGGCGGAGACGTCGGTCACCAGCGCGTGCTTGGCTAGGCGGAACTGGAACTGGACGTCCAGGAGGTCGGTGAGGCAGTTGTGGCCAGTGCGAAGGTTGTCGTTGAGACTCTGGCCATTGCAGGTGGCGGCGGAGCAGTCCAGCACAGGGCGGCACTTGGTGAAGGCGGCGGTGTGCTTGAAGATGGGGCGGTGAGGCAGGTACTGGATCACGGCTCCCGGGGTCTTGGACTCGTCCACCGGCTCCACGATGCCGGTCTTCTCGAACTTGTCGAACTCCGCGTAGTGCAGCTGCTTCTCCTGGGGTGTGAGCTTGCTCTCCAGGCGTTGCAGGTGGGCAAAGGCAGTCTGGCGGTTGGAGGGAAGAGAAGAAGCGCCGGACTTGAAAGGGAGGGCGAGGGTGAAGCGTCCGTCCACCTTGCGTTGGATGTCAAACTCGGCGGCGAGCTTGCAGTCGTTGCAGACGCCGACCTCGTACTCGTCCAAGTCCCCGCTGCAGTCCTCGCACTTGGCCACTGTGTCCTTGCCTCCCAGCCCCACCACCTCGAGTCCCGTCTGCATCTCCACCAGCTGATAGAGCAAAGGGGAGGAGAGTTGTAGAGAGCAGGAGGCGGGTAGGATGTGGGCGGTAGTCTGGGCAGGCGCGGGTCTGGAGAGGTGAGTGCCGAAGGCGGAGGAGTAGACGGAGAGGCCCATGACGTCCTGGCAAGGCACTCCCGGGCCCTCAAAGGCGCGCAGGTAGTCCAGGCCGATGAGGACGTCCACGATCTTCTCCTGCTTGGCCTTGCTGGGCCAGTTGAGGATGCGTGTGGGCTGGAGGCCACGGTCGCGGAAGGGCTGTGTCGGGAGGTCGATGCCGCCGATGGTGACGGGTGCGGTGACGCTCTCCGCGACGCAGGCGGTGATCTCCATCGTCGACTGGTTGCCGGACAGGAACATCTTCACCATCTTGGCCTTGATGTTGCGATGGACGGAGCTGTGGGCGGTGGAGAGCTGTAAAGTGACGGAGCCGAAGACCTTGAGGCCGAGGCGGCGCACCAGCTCCTCCGTACACCAGGTGTAGCTGGAGCCGTTGTCCAGCATCACCGTACCCTCGCTCCGCTGCACTCTCCCCAGCATTCCCAGAGAGAAGACGGGATGGATGATGGAAGGAAGCTTGGGAGAGTCTCCGGCTGCTGAGAGGTGGAGGTTGGCGGACTGGCCTTGGGCGGAGAGGACGGAGTGGAGGACGGTGTGGTGCAAGTCATTGCACTCTCAGCAGCATCCTTGATTGCGGCACTCGTCTCGTCCGTGGCCTTGGCGCAGGCAGTTGTAGCAGAGCGGAATGGCCTTGGCTCTCTGCAGCTTCTTGGTGGGGGTGTCGTAGACCTGGCACTCGTGGACCATGTGGTTGCCGTCGCAGAGGTGGCAGTGGATGATGGATCCATCCGCTCGTCTCCGCAGCGGCACTGGCTCTTGTCCTTCTTGAGGGAGCATAGGGCGCTTGGCCGGGGAAGGCTGCTGAGTGGAGGGAGGAGTGGAGGTCTGAGACCCACCCTGGGCCCGCTTCTGGCGACGCTTCTTGCCCCCGTTCTGGGGCCCCGCGGACTCCTCGGAGTCGGGGGCCGATGGGTTGGCGAGGTAGTTGCCGGAGTAGGGGCGCTGGGGTTGCGTAGGCTGAGGGCGGTTGGCTGTATGGGTAGAGGAGGAGGCTGGGGGGTTGTTGCGGGGTCGTGGGAGAGCTCCGCGAGCGGCGGCCCTGGCCTTGGCCTCGATGCGGCAGATGTTGACCAGCTCGTCGTAGCCGATCTCCAGCGAGAGGTTGGCGCGGGCGCGGGAGTTCATCTGGTCCAGCACCACGGAGTCCGGCAGCTTCTCGAAGAGCAGGAGGGCGTGTGAGTCCAGATCTTGGACTCCGTGCTGGCGCAGCTGAACTCCGATATGATGGAGATCATTGGCAAGGGCGTAGAGAGCCTCGGCGGTGGCGTTGTTGCGCATCTTCTCGACCCACTCCAGGGATCGGAGTAGCTCGGTCTTCTGGGCGGAGGCGTTGCCGTAGTTGTCCTTGAGGATGGCCAGAGCATTGTCGTAGTCCTTCTCCTCGAAGTTCTGGCACCAGGCGACCGCAGTCTTGGCCGGGCCCTTGAGGCACTCCATCAGCTTCTCCAGCTTGTCCACGTTGCTCATCTCGCGGTTGGAGTGGTAGTAGTGGTTCCACCACTTGAGCCAGACGGGAAACTCGGAGAGGTTCTTGCCATCAAAGTGGCGGGCGGGAGGACGCTGGAGGTGGCTGAAGAGGCTCTCGGAGGGTAGAGGGCGTAGCTGGGAGCCGGAGAAGAGCGGAGGCTGCGTGGCTGCTCCCGGGGTCTCCGCGGCGAGGCCTTGAGTCCGGGGCAGGGCGGGTTGCTCCAGGTCAGGTGTAGAGGTAGCGGCCGGCGGAGTCTGGCTCTTGGCGGCGGCTAGCTGGCGCTGGAGGCGAATGTTGTCGATGCGGAGGTTGTCGAGGATGGCGGCGACCTGGACCTCGTTGTCCCGGTATGCTGCTTCCCTCCACGCCGACTCTTGCTCCAGGTGGAGAAGACGATCTTGAATGGCTTGCAAGGCCTGCTGGGCCTCCTTGCGCTCCCGTTCCTGGGCCTTCTGGGCGACGAGGTTCTGGGTGCGGAGGCGTTCCAGCTCGGCCTGGGCCTTGATCCGGTCTTCTCGTTGGAGCTCTGCTTGTTGGCGAAGGTCCTGCTCTCCGGCTTGTAGCTCTTGGAGGCGGGCTTTGGCGGCGAGGCGGAGGTGGGTCTGCTCGGAGCGGTGGAGACGGAGGTCGGTGATGACCTTGTCCTGGATCACCATGCGCTCCTTGAGCTTCTGGAGCTCCCGGGGCTCCTGAGGCTCCTGAGGCACTTGAGGCTCGGGAGGCTCTGAGGCGGTAGGGTGAGTAGGGTTGGCGCCGGCGTCGGAGGCGAAGCAGCCAGAGCGCTGGGCGGGGTTGGCGGAGACAACGATGGTGTTGGGGTCCACGATGTCCTCGACGGAGCGGTTGAGGTTGGCGAGGTCCGCGAGGCGCTCCTGGCGGTTGGTCTCCTCCACCTCATCCCGTATGCGCTGTCGCTCCTCCTCCTCCGCTTTGGCCTGGGCGAGGGCGGCGGCTTCCTCTCGGCAAGTCTCCTCCTCCAGACGCTCTTCCGCCTTCTCCATCTCGATGGCGGCGTGGCGTAGGTCGATTTTGGCCTGCTTCCGCTCATCCTCTGTCATAGCTTCCCGGGCGTTGATGGCGTCGTAGGCGAGTCGGGCATCCGCGTAGCGCTGCTGCCAAAACTGCTTCTTGGAGATGCCGGACTGCTGTCGATGCTCCAGGACGCGGCGTTCCTCTGGGAAGCGCTGGTCCGCGAGGCCGGAGCCCGTGTCGTCTAGCGTCCCCAGCGTCCCCAGCTCCTCCTCGTCTCCACGCTCATCTTCTTGCTCTCCCTGCTCCAGGTCCACCTCGTCCGGAGGTCCATGTGTCGGGCTGCGGTTGTCGGTGACGACGGTGAGCTGAGGCATGGCCTTGCGGATGAAGGAGTAGGTGCGGCTGGAGTTTGGGTAGAGCTTCTGGTCGAAGAGCTGGCGGACGAAAGGCCGGGGTTCGCAGTCGTTGGCGATCTCGCAGCGCGGGCAGGTGTAGCGTGGGAGGATGTTGGAGGGGTCGATGCGGAATGAGCAAAAGGCGTGGAGGGCGGTTTTGTAGAGGGTGGTGGAAGAGGACCCGCCGGGCACGAAGTAGGCTCCGGCTCCACTGATGCAGAGGATCTTGTCGCACTGCTGGCAGCGGAGGCGGGTGGAGTGATGGGAGAGGACGGGGCAGAGGAGGTTGTCGCAGGGGCTGTCGTCCAGCACGACGCAGGAGTGGGTGTGCTTGGAGATGACGACGTCCTCGTCGGTGAAGTCCATGGCGAGCGAAGGGGATGTAGAAGAGGAGGAAGGAGAGGTTGGGCACCTGAGCTGAGCTTGCGAAGCGAGGCGGAGTTGCTGCAGCTGGCGTCCCTTCCGAGGTCCTTTCCCCTGGCTATACAGGCTCCATTCAACGCTGTCGGGGTGGAAGTGGTAGGTTGGGAGAGGAGGAGGTGTGGGTGATGAAATCCTATGCCCCGACGGCGTTGGCGAGGGTGTGCGAGATGTCGGTGTGGGTGGAGACGCGCTTCTAGCAGAGGCTGGAGGCCTTGGTGAAGCTGGTGAAGGTCACGGTGTCGCGCAAGCACAAGACCGCCGCCACCAAAGCTTTTCTTAGAAGGTCTCCAAAAAGTGGGACAGAGAATAGGAGTGAATGTTGAGGAGAAGGTGGAGCCCAGCGGGCGAGCTGTGTCTGGGGAGTTGGCGGGAGAGGGCGGGGACCAATGAGCGTGAAGCGTATGAAAGGGGGAAGGAGGGAACGGACTCTCGCGCGGGGTCCGTCTCCCGGCGCCCCCCCCCCCCCCGCCCCGCCCATCAAGCAAGATTGTTTTTTTGGGACAAATTTTTTTTTAAAAATATGTACATTCTGAAAACAAGTATTTAATATATTGGAGATCGTGGAAACTGTCCAAAAAGAGTACGGAGGGGAGGTGAAGTTGGTTTGTTTGGTGGGTGTTTGTGTGGTGTTGTGGGGGGGGTTATGGTGTTTTTTTATGAGTTTTTTTTTGATTGGTGGTGGATGTTTTTGTTTCGTGTTGTGTGTGTGGTCTTGTATCATGTGTGTGTGGGAGTAGGTTGGTTGTTTGTATTGATTTTGGGGGTGTGTGGTTATAGTTAGGAAGAGGTGCGGGTAGTGTTGTTAACACTTGGTGTGTTTTGGTGTTGTGGGGAGGTTTTTCCTGCTTTTGGATAGTTTTCTTGGAGCGGGGTAAGAAGTTGAGGGAATGGTAAGGATCGGGGCGTGTGGGTGGTTTTTGGGTTCCTTTTTATTGTGGTTTGGAGTTTGTGGTTATTTGGCGAGTTTTTGTGTGTGTTTGTTGGGTGGCTTTTTTTGGTGTGTGGTTGTTGGTTGGGTGGTTTTGAGGGGTGTGTGTTCTAGAATTGGTTGGTGTGGTTTTGGCGTCTCCATGTTTTGATTCTCCCCGCAGCTCACTGAGTTCTCCTTGATGGGGTTTTTTTGTTTGTTTTTTTTTTTGTTTTTTTTTTTTTTTTTTTTTTAGTTTTTTTTTTTTTTTTTTTTTTTTATTATTTTTATTTTTGCATAGTGTTTTTTTGGTTTTGTTGTTTTTTTTGCTTTATGGTTTGCTTTTTTGTTTTTATTGAATAATTGTTTTTTTTGCAATTGGATAGTATACATGCTAGTTTAATTCATTATACAACGTAAAAAGTAACATTTTCTTATAGAAAGATATAAAAAACCGATTCAATGGAAACATAATTTTTATAAACTTAAACTTATAGAGTTAATACAATTTTGTTAACCTTTGAAAACAGAATTACTGAAACTGTAAATCTTCCATTCAGTGTTTTATTCTTTTATTTGATTCACCTATCATTTATTTGTTTTTGGGCAGTGTTACTTCTGGACGGGGAACTGGCGGAGCTCAGAAAGCAGCTGGAGGCTGCTGCCCAGAAGGATTTAAACAGACGGTGCCCAGAAGGTACTTTTTGATCACTCAATTTTTGGTTGCAATTTTAAAAACTCATGCTGTGACCCAACAAATTGGTTTTTCTTCACGAGTTTTAGTGGAAATATTAGCAAAAGTTCAAATTTTATGCTTGGAATTTCATTTTGAGAACCACTAGTAACCACTTTACTGACCATTATAGTCTAGCATATTCCCTTCCACCTCGGTACTACCAAGTTTACTACTTTATTAACTAAACTAAATTAATTAGTTGGGCTAAACAAATATTTCTCTGGAAACATCAGCTTTCAGAGTAGGTTTAAATGTAGGGGGCGCTACATTTTGGGCTGCGCGCAACTACGCGCAGTAGTTTTGCTTAGTTTTTTTGGCTAAATGTATGTCTTTAAGCCATATGCAGCCTCTGCTGAGCGGAGAAAAGCTAAGAATGCTGCCTGATTTTTTAATGATTTTTTTGCACTTTGCACTATGCTACAACATAGGAAAGTTTGGAATTTTTTTTCTAAAAATTGTGTCTAAAGTGAAAAAACTGAGTGTGCTTGCAAGATATACTACCCCACACGAGTATATTATGCCCATAAAAGCCTGATTTCAGGATGGTGTAAATTAGGTCGTTTGTCCTTTAAGGCATCTAGCAACTGCAAACACAATATGAGTATTCTGTAGTGTTAGCATTAAATCGGATATGGGGTTTTGTGTTCAATTCGAATACATTGAACTGTTCAATTCTATTCCATTCAATTCAAATACATTGAACTGTTTAATCATTCATTTATATGGATGAATATCAATCATTTAGATCTATATTACGAACATTTAACGCATTTTAGCAATTGGCTTTATGGCCTTAATTGCCAGACATCTAGTTTGAAAACCTCTTTTTCTTCTAAACAAGTGGCATGGTGCAATGCTATTTCAGCATCAGTTTATGAAAACCGAAGGAGGATTTACTAACTACTCATTGGTTAAGTCATTGATCAGCCCAATTTTGTAAACTCCGGCTTCCCATTCACCTATGCGCATCACAAAACATTTTTCTGGGCTCAGAGGCAACTGCCATTTAAGTGACCATGCAGTGAGTATATGTGTCCGGCTCTGGGACTCCCTCCAGCACATCTGGCACATCCGAACTGAACTGGCATAGGTGGAGCTTGGCGGAGGCGAAGAGGGTGATGAGTCCGGTGATGATGCACTTGGAGTCCTTAGGGTTGGAGAAGGGGAATACACCGTTGTCGACATAGAAGATGTCGGCAAGGGTGTGGAGCTCCTCAGGGCGCAGTTTGTAGCCGACTCCAGACTGTTGTGTCATCGCCGAGGTGCTTGAGGCAGGCGAGTAGGAGGTTGGGACTTGGACTGGCTCCCATCACCAGCCGGGACTACTTGTAGACATCAAGGTTGTGGCTGGAAAGAGGCTTGCGGTGGTCTAGGCTTGCGGAGTTTAGAGAAGGAAAACCTTGAGGCGGTAGATGTGGCAATATTTGCGGCAGACATAGCCTGCCGATCGGTGTGGCCAGTGGTTAGGGGCGTAAAGGTGCAAGGTGACGCGGTGCGGGGGTTGGAAGGTGGGGATGGTGGGTGTGGAGCACTGATGGGGCCGCGGTAACTTCCACCACGCTCCACCCGTCACCGACAAACACAGGCGCGGCACCTCCGACCAGTTGCCTTCCAACTTCCCCGCTTGTACTCCTTGTTTCACTGCCATGATTACCAGGATGAAGAAGAGGATAGGGAAAGTAGACGAGATGGATGCGGAGAGGCAAAAGCAGTGGGAGAAGAGCGGTGTCCGAGTGTCGGGGCGGGGGCAGGAGGGAGGACGCACAGTGCCCTGGGATTCCGCATCAGCTTCGTTCCCGCCTTCACTTCCTGACCCTTCTGAACTCATCTCCTCCTCATTTGCTTCTTCTGCACTCCTCAACCAGTGTATCTCTCCATCCTGGAACTGTCTTTTGGAGGAGCGTGTCTGTCCTATCAGGGAAGATTCTGAGGGCTGGGAGGTGTAGAGGGGGTTGGAAAACGAGATTTGCAAGGCGTTAGTCTGTGATGTGGGCGGCAAGTCGGTGGGGCAGGCTGGGAAAAGGTAGGGGTGGAAGTCGTTTGGTGCGCCCCACGCCATTGCTGCTACAGCTGGGACGCCCCAGGTCACACTCTTCCCTTTCAAATTTTCTTCTCCAGCCCTCCGTTCACCTCTTTTGCTTTGCTCACTTCTTTTTCGCCTGGGGGCAGGGGAGGAATCACGAGAAAAGCGGGGGCTTTGATCACCTCCTGAGTCTCTCCCACGGCTGGTGGAGCGGCATTCTCACCGCCCTCTTCGCTCCTCTCTCCCATCCCGTCTCTGTTCCCTCGGCCTCTCTCTCCGTTCCTCCCTCCGATCGTCCCTGCGCTCCTCTCTCCCGTAGTCTCTTCGCGCATCTCATCTATCACCGCTCCTTCCCCTGTACCTATGCTCTTCCCAGCTGACATCCCGCCGGGAAGACTTGCAATAGGCGGAGTCTCTTTGCCGACCCTGCATCATCCGCTCCCTCTCCACCCTTTCATCTGCTTCTTTCTTTTTGCACTCTCGTACAAAATGATCAAATTCTCCACAGTAATAGCAAGAGTGGCGGAGGGGATTGGGCATGTTGGCCTTTCGGCATAGGTCGGGGGAGCACTGTTCCGTCTTGTGGTTGACGGAGAAGCGGATGCGGCAGCGCGGGTCCACCGGCTGGTCCGGCGGCAGCACCGGGTTCACCTGCGAAAGCTGATGCTTCACTACCTCTGGGGATGGGCGACTAGGCTGCATAGCATTCACTTGCATCTTCGACAACTGTCGCTGAATGGCTAGCATTGTCTTCTTCACCTGGTCCAGTTCTTTGCGAGGATGTGGAGAGGGACTTCGGCTTCTACGCCGGGCTTAGGACTGGGCGTAGGCAGGCTCACTCCAGTGCTCCTCTTGTAGCTCCTCGTAGGGCTCAGGAACCAGTGCAGAACAGGCACTCCGGGTGCCGGAGGCATCTTCAATCTTCCTGGCGGCGCTGAGGGCATCCTGCAGAATGTTGTACTCCCGCAGCACCAGTTGGCGCTTGTAGATTGGCTGCAAACCCTCCAGGAACCTTTCCAACTGCTCTGCTTCTCTTTCTTGCGGGGTGGATTGGGGAAAGTCCTTTTTGGTGAGGTTGATAATGGCAACCGCAAACGCACCGCACTGCTCGGATGCCGTCTGTCTCCTGGCCATGAAATCCCGCCTCCACGTCCTCACCATCATTGCACTATCCAACATTCCCTTCAACTCCTCCCCCAGTGTTTGCCATTTATGCAAGGGGGTGTCTGCATCGGCTGCGTGCAATGCTTCTTGGCCTTTGAGGAGATAATTGGCAATGTGCAGGGCTTCGCCTTCTAGGTGCTGCAATAGCTGTATCAGAATATCCTCTCCTGCCCTAGCCATCCCTTGATAGGCCCTTGAAAAGCGCGCAAACCAATCGCTAAATTCACCATCTTGGCCTGGGTTTGTGTACAGCTTGCACTGTGGGGGATGGAGATTGATGCGATAATGGACATGTGCGGCTCCTTGCAAGAACTAACCACAATTGTGGATCCAATTTGCACGACCTACCACATTGTAGCTAACTGAAGAACTATCCACAATTGTAGATCTAATTTGTACGACCTACCACATTGTAGCTAACTGAAGAGCTAACATCAATTATGGGTCCAATTTGCATGACCTACCACATTGTGGCTAACTGGGGAACTAACCACAATTGTGGATCCAATTTGCACGACCTCCCACACTGTGGCTAACTGAAGAACTAACCACAATTGTGGATCCAATTTACACGACCTACCATTTTGTGGCTAGCTGAAGAAATAACCACAATTGTGGATCCAATTTGCACGGCCTGCCACATTGTGGCTAACTGAAGAATTAACCATAATTTGCACGACCTACCACATTGTGGTTAGCTGATGAACTAACAGCAATTGTGGATCCAATTTGCACGACCTACCACAGTGTGGCTAACTGAAGAGCTAACCACAATTATGGGTCCAATTTGCATGACCTACCACAGTGTGGCTAACTGAAGAACTAACCACAATTGTGGATCCAATTTGCATGACCACTGTGGCTAACGGAAGAACTAACTACAATTGTGGATCCAATTGCACGACCTCCCACATTGTGGTGAGCTGAATAACTAACCACAATTGTGGATCCAATTTGCACGACCTACCACATTGTGGCTAACTGAAGATCTAACCACAATTCTGGATCCAATTTGCACGATCTACCACATTGTGGCTAACTGAAGAACTAACCACAATTGTGGATCCAATTTACACAACCTACCATTTTGTGGCTAGCTGAAGAAATAACTACAATTGTGGAGCCAATTTGCACGGCCTGCCACATTGAGGCTAACTGAAGAATTAACCATAATTTGCACTACCTACCACATTGTGGTGAGCTGATGAACTAACAACAATTGTGGATCCAATTTGCACGACCTACCACATTGTGGCTAACTGAAGAGCTAACCACAATTATGGGTCCAATTTGCATGACCTACCACATTGTGGCTAACTGAAGAACTAACCACAAATGTGGATCCAATTTGCATGACCTCCCACACTGTGGCTAACTGAAGACCTAACCACAATTGTGGATCCAATTTGCATGACCTACCACACTGTGGCTAACGGAATAACTAACTACAATTGTGGATCCAATTGCACGACCTCCCA
Organism: Ptycholaimellus sp. GST1_10; assembly: GCA_030248095.1. Classification (NCBI taxonomy): domain Eukaryota; kingdom Metazoa; phylum Nematoda; class Chromadorea; order Chromadorida; family Chromadoridae; genus Ptycholaimellus; species Ptycholaimellus sp. GST1_10. The sequence continues at coordinate 28,793 of JASANA010007759.1, read as the reverse complement.
CATTGTGGTGAGCTGAATAACTAACTACAATTGTGGATCCAATTTGCACGACCTACCACATTGTTGGTAGGCCGTGCAAATTGGATCCACAATTGTGGTTAGTTATTAAGTTAGCAACAATGTGGTAGTCGTGCAAATTGGATCCACAATTGTGGCTAGTTCTTAAGTTAGCCACACTATGTTAGGAGTTGCCCGTCAGCTCTACCCAGACCCGCCATCATCCCCAGCACCTTCATTGGCAAGAGTTGAGGTGCACAGAAACCCAGCACAACCTTCTAAAAAGACAATAGTGTTTAGAAGGTGCCGTTTAGAATGCAAATGTTCTCTAAGTGTACTGTGTACATTGTCTTTGTCTTTGTCTTTTACCAGTCTTTGTATTTTAGCCAAAGACCAGACAGTTGATCATTGATCTGCTCTAGAACGTGGCAAATGTCTAATTATATTCCAATCAAATAGTGTGTGCTTCAACAAACATTGGGGTTTTGGAAAGGGGCAAGGAGGTAATTAATTTTAATTAGGGGGGGTTTTTTTTTGGACCGGTTTTGTTTTGTTTTCATATTGATAGTATCAGCAAAATGAAGAGTTGGTTTTAAGATATGTAAATATTCAAGCATAATGATTGTCGTGCAAATAGGATCCACAATTGTGGTTAGTTCTTCAGTTAGCCACAATGTGGTAGGTCGTGCAAATTGGATCCACAATTGTGGTTAGTTCTTCAGTTAGTCACAATGTGGTAGGTCGTGCAAATAGGATCCACAATTGTGGTTAGTTCTTCTGTTAACCACAATGTGGTAGGTCGTGCAAATTGGATCCATAATTGTGGTTAGTTCTTAAGTTAGCCACAATGTGGTAGGTCGTGCTAATTGGATCCATAATTGTGGTTAGTTCTTCAGTTTGCCACAATGTGGTAGGTCGTGCAAATTGGATCCACAATTGTGGTTAGTTCTTCAGTTAGCCACAATGTGGTAGGTTGTGCAAATTGGATCCACAATTGTGGTTAGTTCATCAGTTAGCCACAATGTGGTAGGTTGTGCAAATTGGATCCACAATTGTGGTTAGTTCATCAGTTAGCCACAATGTGGTAGGTCGTGCAAATTGGATCCATAATTGTGGTTAGTTCTTCAGTTAGCCACAATGTGGTAGGTCGTGCAAATTGGATCCACAATTGTGGTTAGTTCTTCAGTTAGCCACAATGTGGTAGGTCGTGCAAATTGGATCCACAATTGTGGTTAGTTCTTCAGTTAGCCACAATGTGGTAGGTCGTGCAAATTGGATCCACAATTGTGGTTAGTTCATCAGTTAGCCACAATGTGGTAGGTCGTGCAAATTGGATCCACAATTGTGGTTAGTTCTTCAGTTAGCCACAATGTGGTAGGTCGTGCAAATTGGATCCACAATTGTGGTTAGTTCTTCAGTTAGCCACAATGTGGTAGGTCGTGCAAATTGGATCCATAATTGTGGTTAGTTCTTCAGTTAGCCACAATGTGGTAGGTCGTGCAAATTGGATCCACAATTGTGGTTAGTTCTTCAGTTAGCCACAATGTGGTAGGTCGTGCAAATTGGATCCACAATTGTGGTTAGTTCTTCAGTTAGCCACAATGTGGTAGGTTGTGCAAATTGGATCCACAATTGTGGTTAGTTCTTCAGTTAGCCACAATGTGGTAGGTCGTGCAAATTGGATCCATAATTGTGGTTAGTTCTTAAGTTAGCCACAATGTGGTAGGTCGTGCAAATTGGATCCACAATTGTGGTTAGTTCTTCAGTTAGCCACAATGTGGTAGGTCGTGCAAATTGGATCCACAATTGTGGTTAGTTCTTCAGTTAGCCACAATGTGGTAGGTCGTGCAAATTGGATCCACAATTGTGGTTAGTTCTTCAGTTAGCCACAATGTGGTAGGTTGTGCAAATTGGATCCACAATTGTGGTTAGTTCATCAGTTAGCCACAATGTGGTAGGTCGTGCAAATTGGATCCATAATTGTGGTTAGTTCTTAAGTTAGCCACAATGTGGTAGGTCGTGCAAATTGGATCCACAATTGTGGTTAGTTCTTCAGTTAGCCACAATGTGGTAGGTTGTGCAAATTGGATCCACAATTGTGGTTAGTTCTTCAGTTAGCCACAATGTGGTAGGTCGTGCAAATTGGATCCATAATTGTGGTTAGTTCTTAAGTTAGCCACAATGTGGTAGGTCGTGCAAATTGGATCCACAATTGTGGTTAGTTCTTCAGTTAGCCACAATGTGGTAGGTCGTGCAAATTGGATCCACAATTGTGGTTAGTTCTTCAGTTAGCCACAATGTGGTAGGTCGTGCAAATTGGATCCACAATTGTGGTTAGTTCTTCAGTTAGCCACAACGTGGTAGGTCGTGCAAATTGGATCCACAATTGTGGTTAGTTCTTCAGTTAGCCACAATGTGGTAGGTCGTGCAAATCGGATCCACAATTGTGGTTAGTTCGCCAGTTAGTCACAATGTGGTAGGTCGTGCAAATAGGATCCACAATTGTGGTAAGTTCTTCAGTTAGCTACAATGTGGTAGGTCGTGCAAATTGGATCCATAATTGTGGTTAGTTCTTAAGTTAGCTACAATGTGGTAGGTCGTGCAAATTGGATCCATAATTGTGGTTAGTTCTTAAGTTAGCCACAATGTAGTAGGTCGTGCAAATTGGATCCACAATTGTAGCTAGTTCTTCAGTTTGCCACAATGTGGTAGGTCGTGCAAATTGGATCCACAATTGTGGTTAGTTCTTCAGTTAGCCACAATATGGTAGGTCATGCAAATTGGATCTACAATTGTAGCTAGTTCTTAAGTTAGCCACAATAAGGTAGGTCGGGTTAATTGGATCCACAGTTGTGGTTAGTTCTTCAGTTAGCCACAATGTGGTAGGTCGTGAAATTGGAACCACAATTGTGGTTAGATCTTAAGTTAGCTACAATGAGGTAGGTCGTGCAAATTGGATCCACAAGTGTGGTTAGTTCTTAAGTTAGCCACAATGTGGTAGGCCGTGCAAATTGGATCCACAATTGTGGTTAGTTCTTAAGTTAGCCACAATAAGGTAGGTCGGGCAAAATGGATCCACAGTTGTGGTTAGTTCTTCAGTTAGCCACAATGTGGTAGGTCGTGAAATTGGAACCACAATTGTGGTTAGATCTTAAGTTAGCTACAATGAGGTAGGTCGTGCAAATTGGACCCACAAGTGTGGTTAGTTCTTAAGTTAGCCACAATGTGGTAGGCCGTGCAAATTGGATCCACAATTGTGGTTAGTTCTTAAGTTAGCCACAATAAGGTAGGTCGGGCAAATTGGATCCACAGTTGTGGTTAGTTCTTCAGTTAGCCACAATGTGGTAGGTCGTGAAATTGGAACCACAATTGTGGTTAGATCTTAAGTTAGCTACAATGAGGTAGGTCGTGCAAATTGGATCCACAAGTGTAGTTAGTTCTTAAGTTAGCCACAATGTGGTAGGCCGTGCAAATTGGATCCACAATTGTGGTTAGTTATTAAGTTAGCAACAATGTGGTAGTCGTGCAAATTGGATACACAATTGTGGCTAGTTCTTAAGTTAGCCACACTATGTTAGGAGTTGCCCGTCAGCTCTACCCAGACCCGCCATCATCCCCAGCACCTTCATTGGCAAGAGTTGAGGTGCACAGAAACCCAGCACAACCTTCTAAAAAGACAATACTGTTTAGAAGGTGCCGTTTAGAATGCAAATGTTCTCTAAGTGTACTGTGTACATTGTCTTTGTCTTTTACCAGTCTTTGTATTTTAGCCAAAGAACAGACAGTTGATCACTGATCTGCTCTAGAACGTGGCAAATGTCTAATTATATTCCAATCAAATAGTGTGTGCTTCAACAAACATTGGCAATATTTGCAATGCGCAAAGCAGTAAATCAAATTTACAATACAGTGAGCATTTTATTTAGAACCAGTATATGTTTTGTTTTCATATTGATAGTATCTGCAAAATGAAGAGTTGGTTTTAAGATATGTAAATATTCAAGCATAATGATTGTCAGTTAGCAAAACGCATGTTGCTAGTCATATTATGCCTTAGAATACCATATCACATATTCTGGTGTTATTGTATAGTATTATTGAAGTATCTATAATCCAAAAGTATGAGACGAGAGTGACATGTTTAGTTGATTTGTTGAATCAAATTGGACAGTACTGCCAGCATGGCATGGCAGGGCGTGAAGAGAGAAGCATTTACTCTGCGCCTAGGGCATGAATAATCCCGTCTATCTCTCCTACTTGACTCACGTCACCGCCTACTTTTTCGTCTTTGAGCATCTCTCCTCCTTCTGTCCCCTCCATCATCCATCATCACTGGGGTCACTGGGATCACTAGGCACGTCCCTTCTTCTTCTAGGCGGGCGGCTGCCGCCCTTCTTGCCATTTTTGCCCTTCCCGTCCGAATCATCAGAGCTACTTGGGCTGTCATCACTTTGGGGCTTCTTACGGCCATGGCCTCGCTTGCTACCCGCATCACTACCCTGATATGAGCGAGGAAATTCTGCCTCCACTTCCTCATCTGAGTCCCTTCTACTAGTCTTCTTTCTCACCCTCCTTTTCTTCACTGGCTCCATCTCCGTTACTTTGCCTCCTGACGTATCAATCAGCCTATGGGTCCCTTTTACATCCCTCCTCCACTCCTTCTCCCTCGCCTTCTTACTCAACCTCTTACTGGAAGGCCCTAGTAATTCTGAATCACTCGGCAAGGTACTGTTTTTCTTGGTCCTAGTCTTTGTGGCAGGATCTCTTAGAAGATATACTTCACCTTGATTGGCTTCTGGGAGATGGCTGGCAGCAGTCTCGTGGTCATCGACAACCTCCAAGCTGCTGCTTGTGGGTGCCTTAGACTACAACTTCGCCACTTGAGCCTCTAAGGCATCGATGGTACTTTGCATTTTCGCTAGCACCTTGGCGTTCTTGGCCGCCTCTACTTGAATCAGATCGTCTTCGTTGTTCTCCATCAGGCTCCCTCCTGCTTCTTGCCTTTGCTGGAATGAGCTGGCTGAAATGGAAGCATTTGCATTTCGCCCTGCCAAAATTGACAGCGAACCCTGCGCGGCATAGGGGTCTAAATCAGGGCCAAAAGAAGTGGAGTAATGTGGGATGAAAGAGTGAGGGTGTAAGTCAGTTTGTGTGGAGACAATGGGGTCGGCCTGATAGACGGGGGTGGAAGTGAAGGAGAGAAATGTTTTCGTACTGGTGGATGGATGAAAGTTGGTGCTACAGGTTGCAAAGGGAAGGTAGGTGGAGGAAGTGAAGGTACTGGTGAGGTAAAGCGAACATAGCTTTGTAGGCGGGAGGCAGTTGCTTCTGCTTCCTGTATGCGGCACGAATTTTCTAGCAATCTCACATCCAGTCGCCTCTGCTCTAACTCCTCTTCACGTCGCCTACGCGCTCTTTCCTGCCTTTCTTCTTCCAACTTCTCCTGTTCCTTTCTCTTCTGCTCTTCTGTCAATACTGGAGGTCGTACCAATGACCAATCTATACCCGTAGGCCACAAAGCGGTGGGAGTGGACAGCGCCCCTCTCATTCTAGCCTCCTCCCTTTCTACTGAGTAGTTCTCATTGTACCATCGAAGGCTGGGCGTCAAAGTACTCACATTATTTCCGCTTTCTCACTCACAAAAGTGCTCCAAAGGCAATCCTACTGGTGTGAGAAAAGTGCAGGGGCTATCGGAATCTGGGGAGCTATGTTTGGAAGGACCTGCGGCCGCTTCTTGCATGGTAGGCAAAGGAGTCCTGCTAAGTACTGTCACTTCTGAGTGAGGAGAGGGAGATGAAGGAATAGGCGAGGTGCGAGCGCTGAAGAAAGCCTGCAAAAGCTCATCCGCCTTTGAATCCAGATTTCCTTCTTCCTCTACTTCATCTGATACATTGCCTAGCATCGTCCTGGACTCAGAGCCTTCAGCTGATAAATTCATCCGTCCACTGGTTTCACCACCGCTGCCTCTCAAAGTTGCATCCCCTTCTACACTGCTACTGAGCTGAGGGCTGGTGCGTTTGGGGGTTGAGCTCCAGCTTCCTGAACGGCTTCTAGGAGCCCTATGGGGCGGGATTGGTGATTTACTGAATCTGGCCATTGAAAAACGGCCTGCTGCTGGTGGCAGAGGAGTTTTGAAAGTGGCTATTCCAGCACTGGCTGATTCTGCCTGCTCCTGGTGAATTAAATTCACCGCTACTGTCCCTAATAATCTCTACCAACAAATCTGACGCCCATTGCCTAGCTGCAGTCGGATTTAGGCCCTGAACGGTGAGCTGAGAGCTGCCAACTTGGCTACTAGTGGGAGTGGAGGTTGAAGGCTGTGTGGGCGTACCTTTAGTCGGTGTAGCAGAGGTAAGTGGATGCTGTGGAGTGTCTGGAGCGTGATGGATGGCTGGAGGGGCTGGCGTTGGTGTGTCCGGAGCGGTGGAAGTTGAAGGCTGGTCTTGGGAGGACTTATTGAGCAATCTGCGCCTCCAGCCTAACAATGAATAGCCCCTATCCAATACTTGCTTCCCTGTCATTGAATTCATGAGATAGGGATGGGAAACCGCCGCTATTTGTGCTTCTGTCAACACTGCTCCCTCTGCCTGCTGCTGGTACTCTGGCGCCCGCTCTAGGCCTAGCGCTGCCAACAAGGGAGGCCCTATTCCTGATGGGTGCCCATCGGAGGCCGATTCAGATACACTACGCTCCTGTACACGCCGCCTCGGCCGCCCTCCGGATGCTACCTCCTCTCCTTCTAATTCACTTTGCACCTCTCTCTCTCATCATCCGCCAATACTACTGGAGCTGACTTCACTGAGTGGGTAATGTAGGAAGAATCGATTCCCTCAACTTCACGTCCACTAGCTTTTCTTTCTTCTCTCTGCTGTTGTTGGCCCCTGTTACTCATGTCGAAAATATTTCCTGAAGCTACCTGAGCTGCCTGCCACTTTGATCTCATTGCCTCAATATTGTTGCTCTAAGTCCTAAAAGCAAAATAAGCAAAGCCTAAAAGGGAAGGGGAAAAGGGTGGAGGAGTGATTGTGAACTGGTGTCTGAAGTACGAATGATAGCGTCGCTGGGGTCTGGGTGAGTCTGTGGCGGCGTAAAGGAATGCACAACATCCTGTTCCCCCCCCAGCTTTCCTGCCATTGACACCCTTCAGTGCCTCTCCTCAATGCCTATCATTTTGCCAGCCTCTTAATCCCCCCTTCTCTACACTGGGGCATGGTACTTGAGACATCAGTGTTGGAGCGTTGGGCATCCCCCTCTGCTTATGCATTCATCATTCAAAATGGCCGCCTCTTTCTTGGCGTCAAACGCTTTGCTCCATTCAGGGTCACGGCCTCTACTTTTCTACACTGCTACACTGCTACTGAGCTGAGGGCTGGTGCGTTTGGGAGTTGAGCTCCGGCTCCCTGAACGGCTTCTAGGAGCCCTATGGGGCGGGATTGGTGATTTACTGAATCTGGCCATTGAAAAACGGCCTGCTGCTGGTGGCAGAGGAGTTTTGAAAGTGGCTATTCCAGCACTGGCTGATTCTGCCTGCTCCTGGTGAATTAAATTCACCGCTACTGTCCCTAATAATCTCTACCAACAAATCTGACACCTATTGCCTAGCTGCAGTCGGATTTAGGCCCTGAATGGTGAGCTGAGAGCTGCCAACTTGGTTACTAGTGGGAGTGGAGGTTGAATGCTGTGTGGGCGTACCTTTAGTCGGTGTAGCAGAGGTGAGTGGATTCTGTGGAGTGTCTGGAGAGTGATGGATGGCTGGAGGGGCTGGCGTTGGTGTGTCCGGAGCGGTGGAAGTTGAAGGCTGGTCTTGGGAGGACTTATTGAGCAATCTGCGCCTCCAGCCTAACAATGAATAGCCCCTATCCAATACTTGCTTCCCTGTCATTGAATTCATGAGATAGGGATGGTAAACCGCCGCTATTTGTGCTTCTGTCAACACTGCTCCCTCTGCCTGTTGCTGGTACTCTGGCACCCGCTCTAGGCCTAGCGCTGCCAACAAGGGAGGCCCTATTCCTGATGGGTGCCCATCGGAGGCCGATTCAGATACACTACGCTCCTGTACACGCCGCCTCGGCCGCCCTCCAGATGCTACCTCCTCTCCTTCTAATTCACTTTGCACCTCTCTCTCTCTCTCTCATCATCCGCCAATACTACTGGAGCTGACTCCACTGAGTGGGTACTGTAGGAAGAATCGATTCCCTCAACTTCACGTCCACTAGCTTTTCTTTCTTCTCTCTGCTGTTGATGGCCCCTGGTACTCATGTCGAAAATATTTCCTGAAGCTACCTGAGCTGCCTGCCACTTTGATCTCATTGCCTCAATATTGTTGCTCTAAGTCCTAAAAACAAAATAAGCAAAGCCTAAAAGGGAAGGGGAAAAGGGTGGAGGAGTGATTGTGAACTGGTGTCTGAAGTACGAATGATAGCGTCGCTGGGGTCTGGGTGAGTCTGTGGCGGCGTAAAGGAATGCACAACATCCTGTTCCCCCCCCCCCCCCCCAGCTTTCCTGCCATTGACACCCTTCAGTGCCTCTCCTCAATGCCTATCATTTTGCCAGCCTCTTAATCCCCCCTTCTCTACACTGGGGCATGGTACTTGAGTCATCAGTGTTGGAGCGTTGGGCATCCCCCTCTGCTTATGCATTCATCATTCAAAATGGCCGCCTCTTTCTTGGCGTCAAACGCTTCGCTCCATTCAGGGTCACGGCCTCTACTTTTGCCTGCTTGTGTGGGCTATGCCCTTTTCTTCCAAGTACAAATGGGCGTCCTAAATAAGGCCAGCCCTGACAGGGAGGCGGTGTAGTTGCATGGTCATAAATTTCCATCATCCCTTCAATAAAAGGCAGCCCTCTGAAATGTGGGTTGCTACTGCCCAGGGACATTGCCTGTCAGGCTTCGTCTCTGCCTCCGATAACCAAGGGGCGAAAACATGCATACTATAAGCCTCCATCTTTCGAACGCTCTTGAAGAAAGGGAGGATAGGAATACAAGGGCAAGCAGCTGCACTTCCCGCATCCAGAGGGCTGAGTATCATCGATGGCTATATTTACATATTCGATTTTCACTCGGGGTCAGGAGATCTACTTCCCACTGGGTGTGTGTATGCAGACTACTACTGTCAGTGCCCATCTGTGCACTGTCCGAGTGGCGCCGGCTGGAGGAGCTTTGTGTCTCAGAGATGCCCAGCTAGGAGCGCTTGGCAGAGCAGGGCACACTCTTGGCCAATCTTGGCCTGTCGAGGTTGGAGGGGGATTGAGGGTAGAAGGAGGGTGTCATGAAGACTTGCGGAGTACGCCAGCGGTGAGATAGACGACGTTCTTGTAGTGGTGATAGCAGAAGCTGGTCTTCGTCATCCGTCCCTATGAGGAGAAGAGAGGGGGATTGAAGGTGTGATTGATGATGGCGTTGGCGCATTCAATGTGGGCACTGTCCATCTGTCTGTGGAGGTGCTAGGCCTTGGCCACCTGGCTCAGGTTCCAGGCCATTCTAGGCCCTGGCCAGTTGGCTTAGGGTTCCTGTTCAGGGTACCCTTTTCTCTCGCCCAGCGGCGAAAGTAGAGGCTGAGGGGAGGGATGAATGAAGACGGATGCATATGTTGGTGGTGTGAAAGGCGGGCTGGCTAAGCTAGGCAAGGCTTAGGCGCCTGTCACACTTGAGGCTGTGAGGGGTGAGAGGGATGAATTGAGGTGGACGCGTACGTCGGGGGTGCAATGGGCGGGCATGCAAAGCTAGCAAGGCGTGGGCATCTTGCACAAGTGAGGCCACCAGAGGGAGGGCAGCAGGCCTTTGGCCGCGCCATTTTGGCATCGAAGAGTGATGAAGTCCTTTCAAGGGTAGGGAGAAAGTAGTACTTTCTGTCCGCTTCGGACAACAGTGAATTTGGGTGGTTCTGAGAGTTGCATGAAGGTAGTTAATGAAAATAAACATTTTCCATGCCCACCACTTATCAATTCTAGTCTGGCTTGACCCAGAGCTGGTGTAGTCAACAGGAATTTAGCTAGGAATGTCTTTGGAAAAATTTCGAGCTAGCTTGGTATAACCTCAAATAGTCCCCAAACTGGCCTTTTAGACTATATGGATTGGTAGGTAGTTAATGAAAATAAACATTTTTCACACCCGCCACTTATCAATTCTGGTCTGGCTTGACCCAGAGCTGGTGTACACAACAGGAATTGAGCTAGGAATGTCTGTGGAAAAATTTCGAGCTAGCTTGGTATCTAGCGGACTGCATCCGCTGCGGCCTCTACGCCCTGCCGGCCATCTGCAACCCCAGCCTGCTCACCTATGGCCAGAAGGACTGCTTTATGGACAGCATCAACTGCGAGCACAACGCCTTCGAGACCTCCGTCCTCTGCGTACGTTCATCCACAAAGGGCCCTCCAGAGACATGCGCCCTCCTCCTTCTGCCCGTCCTTGAAGACAGCGTAGCTCCTGGACAACTACCGCTGCTTTTGCTATGACTTTCTGGACGGCCACAACAGGAACTTGAACGCCGCGGACAGCAACATGTTCAGCATCCTGGACAACTTCGAATGCGGTCTCTGCCACTTCCAGCTCGCCATCGGCGACATCATATGGCCTCCAAATTCCATCTGATCGACTGCGGCCACTGCTTGCTGCCTATCCTCTGCTCTGGCATCAAGCAGAACCAGTCTGGCATCCTCGCCACCTTCTACTCCGGCAGCTACATGTACACGCACAGCGACATGCAGCTCTGCCAAGGAAGACGTATCTCCAATTCCACAAAGGCCATCACTATCACCCCCCTTCCCTACTGCGCCCAGCAGTAAGAGGTCGGTGGTGTACATGGCCTACGGAATCCTGGACGGCTTCCGCAATGACTTCGGCAACTGCATGAACGCGTACAGCATCATGAAGTTCCACATCTGGAAGGTGTCCACTCCAGACCTCAAAAGGTCTCCTGCCCTCCACCCTCCTCCTTACCCAGCCCAGCAGTAAGAGGTCGGTGGCGTACAAGGCCTATGGAAACCTGGATGGCTTCCTGCTCCACCTCCACTAGCACACCTATGAATTGGACAACTACAATCAATTTGCCGCCTGCCAGACTTTGCACTATCCATTGAGATATGCAAATTCTATCTACGCTTCTTTCGATGAATCCAAAAGGAGGCGAGAGTGGCGCTAAACATAAAGTTTACGTAACTATTCAACGCCTCTTTTGGAGTGGCCTTCGGACAGCTCCGTTCTGACAGTTCCTCCAACTCTGCCTCTGCCTCTCAGACTCAGCGCCTGTAAACCCGAGCAAGTTGTCAACGTCATCCCGAGCTGCGGAAAACTCAGTGTGGCCATTGATAAGTGCAACCTGCTTGGCGTCATCCCGAGCTGTGTCCACTTCTTTCCAGCCCTTCACCTGCAGCAATTGCTCAGCGTCATCCCGAGCTGCATCAACATCTTTGCCGCATTCAGCCTGAACAATTGCTCAGCGTCATCCCGAGCTGCATAAATTCTTCCCCGCATCTAGCCTGAACAATTGCTCAGTGTCATCCCAAGCTGCGGAAAACTCTTCGCCACATTCAACCTAAGCAATTGCACGGCTACAAACCCCTGCCTATGGGCCTAAAGAAACGATGTAAACCTGAGCAGACAAGACACTGTCATCCCGAGCTGCGGAATTTGGTGCAATCCAGCCAGGCCAACGGTTTCAGTCATAAGAAGCACAGAGAAAGTACTACTTTCTCACCACCCTTGAAAGGACCTCATCACTCTGCGATGCCTAAAAGGTGCGGCCAAAGCTTCGCCGTCTTCCCTCCTGTGGCCTATATGCAGCCAAAGGACCTCCAGTCCTCCCTCCGGCGGATTCACTTGTACCAGATGCCCACGCCCTACAAGCCCTGCATGTCTGCCTAGTGCACCCCCGACGTACAAGCCCCCCCAATTCATCCCTTCAAAGCATCACAGCCTCCAGTGCGACAGGCGCCTAAGCATTGCCTAGCTTAGACTTCCCGCCTTTCGCACCGCCGACATTCGCGTCCATCTATGTTCATCTAGAACCCATTCTGCCTCTACTTTCACCGCCGGGCGAGAGAGAAGGGTACCCAAACCTAAACCTGAACAGCAAGGCCAGCCAATTGGCCAAGCTCTAGCACAGCCTCTGAAAGATGGACAGCACCTGCATCAAACGCGCCAACATCGTCATAATCAGCATCCTCAAACTACCCCCCTTCCTCCACTCCTCATAGGAACGGATGCCAAAGACCTGCTTCAGCTACGGCCGCTACGAGAACATCGTCTATCTAGCCACCGGCGCATTCAGCATGTCCTCACGCCACCCTCCATCTACCCTCTATCCCCCTTCTTCACTGAGGCAGATCAAGATAGGCCAAGAGTGCATTCTTCTATGCCAAGCGCGCCCAGCTGGGCATCTCTGAGACGCAGAACCTCCTCAGCCGGTGCCACGCAGACAGCACACAGATGAACGCCAACAACCCCTGCACTCTCAAACACTCTTCCTTTCTCCTAAGGATGGGAGCTGAAGACTAGCCTCTTCTATCGCCACTTTGAGATCGTCACATTTCGCATCACTGGCATATCTGCAAGTCTTCACAGCACCTTACCCTTACCTTCCAGCCCCACCCCCTTCAAACCTCTACAGTCCAAGACTGGCATCAAGTGCGCTCCGCCTACGCCAAGCGCACCCGGCCAGGCATCTCTGAAATGCAGAGCTTCTCCAGCCGGCGCCACTTGGACAGCGCACAGATGGACGCCAACAGTCCTCTACCTCTTCTTACACCACCCTCCATCTACCCCCAAGCACTCCTTGCGGAGCTCCAGCAAGGCCCCGACCTGATCCCGCAAGCGCCGCTTGGCCAGTATACAGATGGACACCAGCAATCACCTACAGACCTTCTTCCTCCCTTCCTCCTTCAAAGAGGCCTGAAAGGAGCGGCATCAACTCTGCCTTTCAAGATATTGCCGACTATAGCATTAAAGTTTTACTTTAATGAAATACTGCAGCGGATTTCTTGTCAACGCTTCTATTATCCTAAAGACGGATAAAAGAAGATAGCTACGGAACTTCGAATCTAAACTGTGTCTGACTAAGATTTGCCAACCTTCTCAACTGTGCAAATCTGCTTCGGCTGCGGCATCTGGATCTCCGCCTGCGTCCATGACGTATTAAGGGGCGTTCTGATGTATGTTTGGTGTTGCTACTGATCAGGCCATGGGAGCTGCGCAGTACAACTGCCCATTATTGAAGGGCTCTGTGGCCCAGTTCAGATGGGCCCATCCTCACTGCACTGGGAAAAGCATGGGTTGAGCAGTGTACATATATCGCACTATGCGAGAGCAGCATTCTGATGCATGTTTGGTGTTGCTACAGATCAGACCATGTTAGCTGCGCTGTGCAACTGCCCATGATTGAATGGCGCTGTGGCACTGTTCAGATGGGCCCATCCTCACTGCACTGGGACAAGCATGGGTTGAGCAGTACACAGAAATCGCGCTACAATAGAGCGGCGAATTTATGCATGTTTGGTGTTGCTACAGATCAGGCCATGATAACTGCGCTGTGCAACTCCCCATTATTGAATAGCGCTGTGGCACAGTTCAGATGGGCCCATCCTCACTGCACTGGGACAAGCCTGGGCTGAGTAGTACACAGAAATTCTGCTACGTGAGAGCGACGTTCTGATGCATGTTTGGTGTTGCTACAGATCAGGCCATGGGAGCTGCGCTGTGCAACTGCCCATGATTGAAGGCTGCTGTGGCAATGTTCAGATGGGTCCATCCTCACTGAACTGGGACAAGCATGGGTTGAGTAGTGCACTGAAATTGCGCTACGTGAGAGCAGCGTTCTGATGCATGTTTGGTGTTGTTACATAGCAGGCCATGGGAGCTGCGCAGTACAACTGCCTATGATTGAAAGGCGCTGTGGCACTGTTCAGATGGGCCCATCCTCACTGCACTGGGACAAACATGGGTTGAGAAGTACACTAATATTCTGCTACATGAGAGCGGCACTCTGATGCATGTTTGGTGTTGCTACAGATCAGGCCATGGGAGCTGCACTGTGCAACTGCCCATGATTGAAGGGTGCTGTGGCACTGTTTAGATGGGCCCATCCTCAATGCACTGGCACAATCATGGGTGGAGCAGTACATTGAAATCGCGCTACATGAACGCGGCATTCTGATGCATGTATGGTATTGCTACACATCAGGCCATAGGAGCTGCGCAGTGCAACTGCCCATGATTGAAGGGTGCTGTGGCACTGTTCAGATGGGCCCATCATCACTGCACTGGGACAAGCATGGGTTGAACAGTACACTGAAATTGCGCTACGTGAGAGTGGCATTCTGATGCATGTTTGGTTTTGCTACATGCCAGGCCATGGGAGCTGCGCAGTGTAACTGTCCATTATTGAAGGGCGCTGTGGCACAGTTAAGATGGGCCCATCCTCACTGCACTGGGACAAGCATGGGTTGAGCAGTGCACAGATATTGCGCTACGGCGCTACGTGAGAGCAGTGTTCTGATGCATGTTTGGTGCTGCTACAGATCAGGCCATGGGAGCTGCGCAGTGCAACTGCACATGATTGAAGGGTGCTGTGGCACTGTTCAGATGGGCCCATCCTCACTGCGCTGGGACAAAAATGGATGGAGCAGTACACTAAAATCGCGTTATGGGCAGTGTTCAGATGCATGTTTGGTGTTGCTACAGATCAGGCCATGGGATCTGTGCAGTGCAACAGCCCATGATTGAATGGCACTGTGTCACTGTTCAGATGGGCGTGTTAGAGCAGTGTTCAGATGCATGTTTGGTGTCGCTACAGATCAGGCCATGGGAGCTGCGCAGTGCAACTGCCCATGATTGAATGGCGCTGTGGCACTGTTCAGATGGTTCCATCCTCACTGCACTGGGACAAGCCTGGGTGGAGCAGTACACTGAAATCGCGCTACGTGAGGGCGGTGTTCTGATGCATATTTGGTGTTGTTCCATACCAGGCCATGGGGCCTGTGCAGTGCAACTGTCCATGATTGAACGGCGCTGTGGCACTCTTCAGATGGGCCCATCATCACTGCACTGGGACTAAAATGGATGGAGCAGTACATTGAAATCGCACTACGTGAGAGCAGTGTTCTGATTCATGTTTGGTGGTGCTACAGATCAGGCCATGGGAGCTGCGCAGTGCAAATGCCCATGATTGAAGGACACTGTGGCACTGTTCAGATGGTTCCATCCTCACTGCACTGGGACAAGCCTGGGTGGAGCAGTACACTGAAATCGCGCTACGTGAGAGTGGTGTTCTGATGCATGTTTGGTGTTGTTATATATCAGGACATGGGAGCTGCACAGTACAACTGCCCATGATTGAAGGGCTCTGTGGCACTGTTCAGATGGGCCCATCCTCACTGCACTGGGACAAACATGGGTTGAGAAGTACACTAATATTCTGCTACATGAGAGCGGCACTCTGATGCATGTTTGGCGTTGCTACACTAGCACTAAACAAATTAATAAGTAAGGGAGCCAGGAGCTACATTTTTGGGAAGGTCAATTGGATACAGCTTTTCAGGAGCATTTGGGTTTGAACTATATAACATATATTCTGAAATTGATTACTCAGGTAACATTGACTCAGGTAAAGGCAACATACTCATTCGTTCGTTCTGATCATCAGTTTCAAACTCAACCAAGCAGTAAACACAAACTAGATTCGACTTCTGTTCATTGCACTGAAAACCATTCAACGCTTCTTCTAAGGATTCATGCATATGTTTGTCTTCCTCCAAAAATACACTGGTTTTTTCCTGACTGATTTATCTCATTCCATCCATGTTCAGCAGTATTGATAAAGACTTCATCCAACATGTCAGTACCTTTAGATAGCTTTAGTAGCTTTTATCCCAGCAGTAGTCTGAAAATAATTGCATTATGAAATAGCTTACGCATCATCACTGCACTGGGACAAGCATGGGTTGAACAGTACACTGAAATTGCGCTACGTGAGAGCAGAACTCTTTACTTCTTTGTTTCTTTGCTTTTTTGAAAAAATTTATTTGATGGCCTTGCAGACACTAATTCAAATTGCTAAGTATTTTTTAAAAATTCTAGATATACATATTGCTGATGTTTCAGCTTTTAAAACACAATACTTTTAT
Source organism: Ptycholaimellus sp. GST1_10 (assembly GCA_030248095.1). Taxonomy (NCBI): domain Eukaryota; kingdom Metazoa; phylum Nematoda; class Chromadorea; order Chromadorida; family Chromadoridae; genus Ptycholaimellus; species Ptycholaimellus sp. GST1_10. The sequence continues at coordinate 12,677 of JASANA010007759.1, read as the reverse complement.
TTTTTTTTTGATGTTGATTATGAAATTTTAATACTAGAAAAGCTTGACATTAAGGAAAATCATGAATATTAAGTTAATCTTCAAATACAGACTTGTGGATCCAATCTGAGCACCTGACCAAATTGCAGAAGGGATCCATATGAAATAATTGAAGAACTTTCCATAATTGTGGATCTTAATTTAACAAATGCCCAGATTGCAGAAGGGATCCATATGAACTCATTGAAGAACTAACCACAATTGTGGTTCTAAATTAAACAAATGTCCATATTGCAGCAAGATTCCGTTGTAGATTTATATCAAATTATTTATTAAATAAAGACATCCCATTTGATGTCACCTTACTTTATGCACAATCTCCACTGATTTTTCTCAAATTTGAACCAATCAGAAATTTTCACTATCTAAATAATTTACTTCTTTGTTTCTTTGCTTTTTTGAAAAATTTTACTTTGATGGCCTTGCAGACACTAATACAAATTGCTCAGTATTTTTTAAAAAATTCTAGCTATACTTCTTGCTGATGTTTCAGCTTTTAAAACACAATTCTTTTAACTCAAATAGCATCATTATAATTAAAAAAATCTTAATGTTATATAAAATCTTAACGTATTTGATGATCCTGACATTATAGAAAATTTTAATACTAGAAAAGCTTGACATTAAGGAAAATCATGAATATTAAGTTAATCTTCAAATACAGACTTGCGGATCCAATCTGAGCACCTGACCAAATTGCAGAAGGGATCCATATGAAATAATTGAAGAACTTTCCATAATTGTGGATCTTAATTTAACAAATGCCCAGATTGTAGAAGGGATCCATATGAACTCATTGAAGAACTAACCACAATTTTGGTTCTAAATTAAACAAATGTCCATATTGCAGCATGATTCCGTTGTAGATTTATATCAAATTATTTATTGAATAAAGACATCCCATTTGATGTCACCTTACTTTATGCACAATCTCCACTGATTTTTCTCAAATTTGAACCAATTAGAAATTTTCACTATCTAAATAATTTACTTCTTTGTTTCTTTGCTTTTTTGAAAAATTTTACTTTGATGGCCTTGCAGACACTAATTCAAATTGCTCAGTATTTTTTAAAAAAATCTAGCTATACATCTTGCTGATGTTTCAGCTTTTAAAACACAATACTTTTAACTCAAATAGCATCAATATAATTAAAAATCTTAATGTTATATAAAATCTTAACGTATTTGATGATCCTGACATTATAGCAAATTTTAATACTAGAAAAGCTTGACATTAAGGAAAATCATGAATATTAAGTTAATCTTAAAATACTGACTTGTGGATCCAATCTGAGCACCTGACCAAATTGCAGAAGGGATCCATATGAAATGATTGAAGAACTTTCCATAATTGTGGAGCTTAATTTAACTAATGCCCAGATTGTAGAAGGGATCCATATGAACTCATTGAAGAACTAACCACAATTTTGGTTCTAAATTAAACAAATGTCCATATTGCAGCATGATTCCGTTGTAGATTTATATCAAATTATTTATTGAATAAAGACATCCCATTTGATGTCACCTTACTTTATGCACAATCTCCACTGATTTTTCTCAAATTTGAACCAATTAGAAATTTTCACTATCTAAATAATTTACTTCTTTGTTTCTTTGCTTTTTTGAAAAATTTTACTTTGATGGCCTTGCAGACACTAATTCAAATTGCTCAGTATTTTTTTAAAAAATTCTAGCTATACATCTTGCTGATGTTTCAGCTTTTAAAACACAATACTTTTAACTCAAATGGCATCAATATAATTAAAAATCTTAATGTTATACAAAATCTTAACGTATTTGATGATCCTGACATTATAGCAAATTTTAATACTAGAAAAGCTTGACATTAAGGAAAATCATGAATATTAAGTTAATCTTAAAATACTGACTTGTGGATCCAATCTGAGCACCTGACCAAATTGCAGAAGGGATCCATATGAAATGATTGAAGAACTTTCCATAATTGTGGAGCTTAATTTAACTAATGCCCAGATTGTAGAAGGGATCCATATGAACTCATTGAAGAACTAACCACAATTTTGGTTCTAAATTAAACAAATGTCCATATTGCAGCATGATTCCATTGTAGATTTATATCAAATTATTTATTGAATAAAGACATCCCATTTGATGTCACCTTACTTTATGCACAATCTCCACTGATTTTTCTCAAATTTGAACCAATTAGAAATTTTCACTATCTAAATAATTTACTTCTTTGTTTCTTTGCTTTTTTGAAAAATTTTACTTTGATGGCCTTGCAGACACTAATTCAAATTGCTCAGTATTTTTTAAAAAAATTCTAGCTATACATCTTGCTGATGTGTCAGCTTTTAAAACACAATACTTTTAACTCAAATAGCATCAATATAATTAAAAATCTTAATGTTATATAAAATCTTAACGTATTTGATGATCCTGACATTATAGCAAATTTTAATACTAGAAAAGCTTGACATTAAGGAAAATCATGAATATTAAGTTAATCTTAAAATACTGACTTGTGGATCCAATCTGAGATGACAAATAAAAAATGCAGAAGGGATCCATATGAAATGATTGAAGAACTTTCCATAATTGTGGAGCTTAATTTAACTAATGCCCAGATTGTAGAAGGGATCCATATGAACTCATTGAAGAACTAACCACAATTTTGGTTCTAAATTAAACAAATGTCCATATTGCAGCATGATTCCGTTGTAGATTTATATCAAATTATTTATTGAATAAAGACATCCCATTTGATGTCACCTTACTTTATGCACAATCTCCACTGATTTTTCTCAAATTTGAACCAATTAGAAATTTTCACTATCTAAATAATTTACTTCTTTGTTTCTTTGCTTTTTTGAAAAATTTTACTTTGATGGCCTTGCAGACACTAATTCAAACTGCTCAGTATTTTTTTTAAAAAATTCCAGCTATACATCTTGCTGATGTTTCAGCTTTTAAAACACAATACTTTTAACTCAAATAGCATCAATATAATTAAAAATCTTAATGTTATATAAAATCTTAACGTATTTGATGATCCTGACATTATAGCAAATTTTAATACTAGAAAAGCTTGACATTAAGGAAAATCATGAATATTAAGTTAATCTTAAAATACTGACTTGTGGATCCAATCTGAGCACCTGACCAAATTGCAGAAGGGATCCATATGAAATGATTGAAGAACTTTCCATAATTGTGGAGCTTAATTTAACTAATGCCCAGATTGTAGAAGGGATCCATATGAACTCATTGAAGAACTAACCACAATTTTGGTTCTAAATTAAACAAATGTCCATATTGCAGCATGATTCCGTTGTAGATTTATATCAAATTATTTATTGAATAAAGACATCCCATTTGATGTCACCTTACTTTATGCACAATCTCCACTGATTTTTCTCAAATTTGAACCAATTAGAAATTTTCACTATCTAAATAATTTACTTCTTTGTTTCTTTGCTTTTTTGAAAAATTTTACTTTGATGGCCTTGCAGACACTAATTCAAACTGCTCAGTATTTTTTAAAAAATTCTAGCTATACATCTTGCTGATGTTTCAGCTTTTAAAACACAATACTTTTAACTCAAATAGCATCAATATAATTAAAAATCTTAATGTTATATAAAATCTTAACGTATTTGATGATCCTGACATTATAGCAAATTTTAATACTAGAAAAGCTTGACATTAAGGAAAATCATGAATATTAAGTTAATCTTAAAATACTGACTTGTGGATCCAATCTGAGCACCTGACCAAATTGCAGAAGGGATCCATATGAAATGATTGAAGAACTTTCCATAATTGTGGAGCTTAATTTAACTAATGCCCAGATTGTAGAAGGGATCCATATGAACTCATTGAAGAACTAACCACAATTTTGGTTCTAAATTAAACAAATGTCCATATTGCAGCATGATTCCGTTGTAGATTTATATCAAATTATTTATTGAATAAAGACATCCCATTTGATGTCACCTTACTTTATGCACAATCTCCACTGATTTTTCTCAAATTTGAACCAATTAGAAATTTTCACTATCTAAATAATTTACTTCTTTGTTTCTTTGCTTTTTTGAAAAATTTTACTTTGATGGCCTTGCAGACACTAATTCAAACTGCTCAGTATTTTTAAAAAAAATTCTAGCTATACATCTTGCTGATGTTTCAGCTTTTAAAACACAATACTTTTAACTCAAATAGCATCAATATAATTAAAAATCTTAATGTTATATAAAATCTTAACGTATTTGATGATCCTGACATTATAGCAAATTTTAATACTAGAAAAGCTTGACATTAAGGAAAATCATGAATATTAAGTTAATCTTAAAATACTGACTTGTGGATCCAATCTGAGCACCTGACCAAATTGCAGAAGGGATCCATATGAAATGATTGAAGAACTTTCCATAATTGTGGAGCTTAATTTAACTAATGCCCAGATTGTAGAAGGGATCCATATGAACTCATTGAAGAACTAACCACAATTTTGGTTCTAAATTAAACAGATGTCCATATTGCAGCATGATTCCGTTGTAGATTTATATCAAATTATTTATTGAATAAAGACATCCCATTTGATGTCACCTTACTTTATGCACAATCTCCACTGATTTTTCTCAAATTTGAACCAATTAGAAATTTTCACTATCTAAATAATTTACTTCTTTGTTTCTTTGCTTTTTTGAAAAATTTTACTTTGATGGCCTTGCAGACACTAATTCAAACTGCTCAGTATTTTTTAAAAAAATTATAGCTATTCATCTTGCTGATGTTTCAGCTTTTAAAACACAATACTTTTAACTCAAATAGCATCAATATAATTAAAAATCTTAATGTTATATAAAATCTTAACGTATTTGATGATCCTGACATTATAGCAAATTTTAATACTAGAAAAGCTTGACATTAAGGAAAATCATGAATATTAAGTTAATCTTAAAATACTGACTTGTGGATCCAATCTGAGCACCTGACCAAATTGCAGAAGGGATCCATATGAAATGATTGAAGAACTTTCCATAATTGTGGAGCTTAATTTAACTAATGCCCAGATTGTAGAAGGGATCCATATGAACTCATTGAAGAACTAACCACAATTTTGGTTCTAAATTAAACAGATGTCCATATTGCAGCATGATTCCGTTGTAGATTTATATCAAATTATTTATTGAATAAAGACATCCCATTTGATGTCACCTTACTTTATGCACAATCTCCACTGATTTTTCTCAAATTTGAACCAATTAGAAATTTTCACTATCTAAATAATTTACTTCTTTGTTTCTTTGCTTTTTTGAAAAATTTTACTTTGATGGCCTTGCAGACACTAATTCAAACTGCTCAGTATTTTTAAAAAAAATTCTAGCTATACATCTTGCTGATGTTTCAGCTTTTAAAACACAATACTTTTAACTCAAATAGCATCAATATAATTAAAAATCTTAATGTTATATAAAATCTTAACGTATTTGATGATCCTGACATTATAGCAAATTTTAATACTAGAAAAGCTTGACATTAAGGAAAATCATGAATATTAAGTTAATCTTAAAATACTGACTTGTGGATCCAATCTGAGCACCTGACCAAATTGCAGAAGGGATCCATATGAAATGATTGAAGAACTTTCCATAATTGTGGAGCTTAATTTAACTAATGCCCAGATTGTAGAAGGGATCCATATGAACTCATTGAAGAACTAACCACAATTTTGGTTCTAAATTAAACAGATGTCCATATTGCAGCATGATTCCGTTGTAGATTTATATCAAATTATTTATTGAATAAAGACATCCCATTTGATGTCACCTTACTTTATGCACAATCTCCACTGATTTTTCTCAAATTTGAACCAATTAGAAATTTTCACTATCTAAATAATTTACTTCTTTGTTTCTTTGCTTTTTTGAAAAATTTTACTTTGATGGCCTTGCAGACACTAATTCAAACTGCTCAGTATTTTTAAAAAAAATTCTAGCTATACATCTTGCTGATGTTTCAGCTTTTAAAACACAATACTTTTAACTCAAATAGCATCAATATAATTAAAAATCTTAATGTTATATAAAATCTTAACGTATTTGATGATCCTGACATTATAGCAAATTTTAATACTAGAAAAGCTTGACATTAAGGAAAATCATGAATATTAAGTTAATCTTAAAATACTGACTTGTGGATCCAATCTGAGCACCTGACCAAATTGCAGAAGGGATCCATATGAAATGATTGAAGAACTTTCCATAATTGTGGAGCTTAATTTAACTAATGCCCAGATTGTAGAAGGGATCCATATGAACTCATTGAAGAACTAACCACAATTTTGGTTCTAAATTAAACAGATGTCCATATTGCAGCATGATTCCGTTGTAGATTTATATCAAATTATTTATTGAATAAAGACATCCCATTTGATGTCACCTTACTTTATGCACAATCTCCACTGATTTTTCTCAAATTTGAACCAATTAGAAATTTTCACTATCTAAATAATTTACTTCTTTGTTTCTTTGCTTTTTTGAAAAATTTTACTTTGATGGCCTTGCAGACACTAATTCAAACTGCTCAGTATTTTTTAAAAAAATTCTTGCTATACATCTTGCTGATGTTTCAGCTTTTAAAACACAATACTTTTAACTCAAATAGCATCAATATAATTAAAAATCTTAATGTTATATAAAATCTTAACGTATTTGATGATCCTGACATTATAGCAAATTTTAATACTAGAAAAGCTTGACAAAGAAAAAACTAGAAAAGCTTGACATTAAGGAAAATCATGAATATTAAGTTAATCTTAAAATGCTTTGGATCCAATCTGAGCACCTGACCAAATTGCAGAAGGGATCCATATGAAATGATTGAAGAACTTTCCATAATTGTGGAGCTTAATTTAACTAATGCCCAGATTGTAGAAGGGATCCATATGAACTCATTGAAGAACTAACCACACTTTTGGTTCTAAATTAAACAGATGTCCATATTGCAGCATGATTCCGTTGTAGATTTATATCAAATTATTTATTGAATAAAGACATCCCATTTGATGTCACCTTACTTTATGCACAATCTCCACTGATTTTTCTCAAATTTGAACCAATTAGAAATTTTCACTATCTAAATAATTTACTTCTTTGTTTCTTTGCTTTTTTGAAAAATTTTACTTTGATGGCCTTGCAGACACTAAGTCAAACTGCTCAGTATTTTTTAAAAAAAATCTAGCTATACATCTTGCTGATGTTTCAGCTTTTAAAACACAATACTTTTAACTCAAATAGCATCAATATAATTAAAAATCTTAATGTTATATAAAATCTTAACGTATTTGATGATCCTGACATTATAGCAAATTTTAATACTAGAAAAGCTTGACATTAAGGAAAATCATGAATATTAAGTTAATCTTAAAATACTGACTTGTGGATCCAATCTGAGCACCTGACCAAATTGCAGAAGGGATCCATATGAAATGATTGAAGAACTTTCCATAATTGTGGAGCTTAATTTAACTAATGCCCAGATTGTAGAAGGGATCCATATGAACTCATTGAAGAACTAACCACAATTTTGGTTCTAAATTAAACAGATGTCCATATTGCAGCATGATTCCATTGTAGATTTATATCAAATTATTTATTGAATAAAGACATCCCATTTGATGTCACCTTACTTTATGCACAATCTCCACTGATTTTTCTCAAATTTGAACCAATTAGAAATTTTCACTATCTAAATAATTTACTTCTTTGTTTCTTTGCTTTTTTGAAAAATTTTACTTTGATGGCCTTGCAGACACTAATTCAAACTGCTCAGTATTTTTTAAAAAAATTCTTGCTATACATCTTGCTGATGTTTCAGCTTTTAAAACACAATACTTTTAACTCAAATAGCATCAATATAATTAAAAATCTTAATGTTATATAAAATCTTAACGTATTTGATGATCCTGACATTATAGCAAATTTTAATACTAGAAAAGCTTGACATTAAGGAAAATCATGAATATTAAGTTAATCTTAAAATACTGACTTGTGGATCCAATCTGAGCACCTGACCAAATTGCAGAAGGGATCCATATGAAATGATTGAAGAACTTTCCATAATTGTGGAGCTTAATTTAACTAATGCCCAGATTGTAGAAGGGATCCATATGAACTCATTGAAGAACTAACCACAATTTTGGTTCTAAATTAAACAGATGTCCATATTGCAGCATGATTCCATTGTAGATTTATATCAAATTATTTATTGAATAAAGACATCCCATTTGATGTCACCTTACTTTATGCACAATCTCCACTGATTTTTCTCAAATTTGAACCAATTAGAAATTTTCACTATCTAAATAATTTACTTCTTTGTTTCTTTGCTTTTTTGAAAAATTTTACTTTGATGGCCTTGCAGACACTAATTCAAACTGCTCAGTATTTTTAAAAAAATTCTTGCTATACATCTTGCTGATGTTTCAGCTTTTAAAACACAATACTTTTAACTCAAATAGCATCAATATAATTAAAAATCTTAATGTTATATAAAATCTTAACGTATTTGATGATCCTGACATTATAGCAAATTTTAATACTAGAAAAGCTTGACATTAAGGAAAATCATGAATATTAAGTTAATCTTAAAATACTGACTTGTGGATCCAATCTGAGCACCTGACCAAATTGCAGAAGGGATCCATATGAAATGATTGAAGAACTTTCCATAATTGTGGAGCTTAATTTAACTAATGCCCAGATTGTAGAAGGGATCCATATGAACTCATTGAAGAACTAACCACACTTTTGGTTCTAAATTAAACAGATGTCCATATTGCAGCATGATTCCGTTGTAGATTTATATCAAATTATTTATTGAATAAAGACATCCCATTTGATGTCACCTTACTTTATGCACAATCTCCACTGATTTTTCTCAAATTTGAACCAATTAGAAATTTTCACTATCTAAATAATTTACTTCTTTGTTTCTTTGCTTTTTTGAAAAATTTTACTTTGATGGCCTTGCAGACACTAATTCAAACTGCTCAGTATTTTTAAAAAAAATCTTGCTATACATCTTGCTGATGTTTCAGCTTTTAAAACACAATACTTTTAACTCAAATAGCATCAATATAATTAAAAATCTTAATGTTATATAAAATCTTAACGTATTTGATGATCCTGACATTATAGCAAATTTTAATACTAGAAAAGCTTGACATTAAGGAAAATCATGAATATTAAGTTAATCTTAAAATATTGACTTGTGGATCCAATCTGAGCACCTGACCAAATTGCAGAAGGGATCCATATGAAATGATTGAAGAACTTTCCATAATTGTGGAGCTTAATTTAACTAATGCCCAGATTGTAGAAGGGATCCATATGAACTCATTGAAGAACTAACCACACTTTTGGTTCTAAATTAAACAGATGTCCATATTGCAGCATGATTCCATTGTAGATTTATATCAAATTATTTATTGAATAAAGACATCCCATTTGATGTCACCTTACTTTATGCACAATCTCCACTGATTTTTCTCAAATTTGAACCAATTAGAAATTTTCACTATCTAAATAATTTACTTCTTTGTTTCTTTGCTTTTTTGAAAAATTTTACTTTGATGGCCTTGCAGACACTAATTCAAACTGCTCAGTATTTTTTAAAAAAATCTTGCTATACATCTTGCTGATGTTTCAGCTTTTAAAACACAATACTTTTAACTCAAATAGTATTTGAACACATCTGTGGTGAAGTCATGCTATGATCGAATCTTATGAATTGAACGCTTCGAGTTTAAAATTTCATAGATTTGCATTCATGCTGAGTGTAAGCAAGACAATATCTAGAAAAATTATCCTAATGTGCACATATGATAAATCAAATATTATATTTTTTGTGCTTCAAAATCGTGAATAAAAGAGAACGTTTTGAAGCTTTTAGTACCAGTGTCCAGTTTGGTAGAAAGAAGAGAGTCAGCTGCCCAAGCCATCGATGAAGGGAGCCAAGAAGGTGGCCAAGTCCCAGAAGAAGCCCAGTGGGGACAAGAAGCGTCGTCAGAAGCGCAAGGAGTCCTACTCCAGACATCTACAAGGCCATGAAGCTGATGCCCCAAACTCCATGGCAATGGTCTTCATTGTCTGCCTCTGCTTCACCTGGGCCAGTGCTAACTGTCCTTTCCCAGTGGTCTCCTTTCATTCCTTTCCCTTAAGCATAGAACATCCAAAAAGGACCCCTTGGTATTGTCAGGTGGAGCAGGGGTGTGAGATGGCTGGGGTGGTGCTGCGCTGTCCCAGCATGGCCAAGATGGAGGAGTACTGGGAGGAGGAAGGAAGCAAGAATGTTCTCCTGCTGGAGCTGGATAAGTGCATGGAGGACACAACAGAAGCAAAGCTTCCGAACAATGTCACTGTTGAGTTGGATCTTTCACTTTAGCAATACCACACAGTGGTACAAAGAGAATTTGCAGGCTCTGCTGTGTGAAGGTCGAGGGGTCGGGTGGGGTGAGGTGGGGGGATGTGGTGATGGGTGTGCTGGCCATTGTGGGAGTCATCGGCTTCAACATCTGGCTGGTCACCATGCTGCGAGGGCGAGTGATGGTCAGAAGAAACATGGCAGTGGAAGATGGCCTTGTGAATGGATCATGCGGCATCGTTGTGGGCTGGTCAGATCAGCAGCAACCTCCCTTGCTACATACTAGTCCAATTTGACAAGAGCAAGAACATAGAAGTTGGACAAGAACAGAGGAAGAAGCTCCAGAAAGAAGGCATCAAACTCCCAGACAACCCACAGATTGTCCCCATCCAGCCCATGGAAGTCACCTTTGAACATGAGGGACACTGGTGGTGGCTTTTGCCATGACCATCCACAAAAGCCAGGGACAGACCTACTCTGCCTACGTTCTTGGAACGAATGGCATGAAAAGGGCATCTGCAGGCCAGCTTTATGTTGGTCTGTCCCGAGCTGTCTCCTTGAATGGGCTCTACCTGGAAGAGTTTGATGAGAAGAAGATTGTAGCTGACAAAAGAGTTGCTCAGGAAGTTGAACGGCTGAGAACCTTCAGTGGAATCCACCCAAGCTTCCAGCCCCAAGCTCAGCCAACAGATGGACTACTTCCCCTTCCTGGATCAGCAGAAGACAACCTCAGGCTAGAAGAGAAGAAGCTGCAGCAACGACTCAAGGGAGAAGAAGGGCTTTGGCAGAGAGTGAAAGCACTGGTTCCACTACTGCCTCCAAAACTAGCAGAAGCCCAAGACCACTGCCACTTACAAGGACACTTCAACAACCTAGGCCCTCGAGATGTGTTCATCTCACTGCAACACCAGAACAAATTCATCAGAAATTTCACAGACAAAGTAGAAGTTTTTGAGAATGTCTGGAGTGCAACTGCTGACATCATCAACTGGTGGGCAGCTACCAAGGTCCCAGACCTGCTTGAGTCTCATCATCTTCTGGGTATGGCTACTCTGCGCAAGGCCTTCGAAGACAAAGTTCCAGCAGCTGCAAATTCTGCAGTGGCCATGACCACCCTCCAGTACCATGTCAGCCGACACCCCATCATCATCTACAACCAAGGAACCACTTCACACCACTCATCCCCATGGCCCCATACTCCAGCATCACACAACTCATCCAGCCAAGCAAGAACATGTTCATCTGCGATCTTGAGGAAGACATGGATGCTGATGTCCAGCAACACCAGAACAAATTCATCAGAAATTTCACAGACAAAGTAAAAGTTTTTGAGAATGTCTGGAGTGCAACTGCTGACATCATCAACTGGTGGGCAGCTACCAAGGTCCCAGACCTGCTTGACTTCTGCCACGCAAATGCAGCAGAAATCTGGAGAGCTATTCACACACTCCAAGCCATCCCTCCCATCAACTGCAACAACAACCCCAGCCAACTCCAGAAGCCAAAATATGGAGGAGCAACAGAAAACCTTTTCCCACCACTTCTCAACATGATGCCCCCAGCAGAGGTGGAAGGAGATGGGAACTGCCTCTACAGAGCAGCCTCATTTACACTGACTGGTGAGGAGAAGCATCATGAGCTCCTGCGGGCCCTCTGTGTCTTCATCTTCCTCCTCCTCCCAGAGTATTTCCTGAAGCTCATGAAGCGAGCAAACAACTGGGCATATGATGGAACTCCAACTGCCCTCCATCCAGAACTCAGCATCTTCAACCCAACTCCAGTGGCCACTTTGAGAAGAAGGCAGCGGCAGGAAAAATACCACCATCTTATATCAACTGCATGGCGACGAGGGGAGTGGGGAGATGCCTTCCATGCGCATGCATTGGGCATTCCCTCTGAAGGGACTCAGTGTGGTTCTTCACTGGTCGGAAGTGGCAAAGTAGAACACCCCTGGAGTCAATGCCATGGGTGCTGGAGTCTCACCATCTTCTGGGTATGGCTACTCTGCGCAAGGCCTTCGAAGACAAAGTTCCAGCAGCTGCAAATTCTGCAGTGGCCATGACCACCCTCCAGTACCATGGCAGCCGACACCCCATCATCATCTACAACCAAGGAACCACTTCACACCACTCATCCCCATGGCCCCATACTCCAGCATCACACAACTCATCCAGCCAAGCAAGAACATGTTCATCTGCGATCTTGAGGAAGACATGGATGCTGATGTCCAG
>JASANA010007758.1:0-10853 GCA_030248095.1 Ptycholaimellus sp. GST1_10 | reverse complement strand
GAAAGCGGCAAAGTGACCTCTGGCAATGTTTTCTGCGGCGGCAGTGAATCAGAGCCGTTTTCAAATCTCTTCACTGCCTCCTCTTTGGCTAGCACCAGGTGCGGCTCCATCAAAGCAGTCAGCAACTTCAGAGCATCATCTAACCCCTGGAATATTTAGCTCCATTTCATTTTCATACGCCACCCTCTGTAACAGTGCTTAGAAATGCAAGAAATAAAATAATTACCCAACGCCTAGAATATTTAGCTCTATTTCATTTTCATACGCCACCCTCTGTGACAGTTCTTAGAAATAAAAAATAAAATAATAAAAAGAATATATAGCATTTATCTGGCTTTGCAGAAACCTTGATGTAACGAAAGCCTGAGCTGAGATCTTGAATGCTTTGCCTAGCCTCCTCCAGCTTTTCTTTCGTTTGGCCCATCTGCAGCTCCAACGCCTGTGTCACCTCCCCCTGGAGGCAGAAAAGTTGCCTAAAGAGATCTTCACTGACAAAAACCACAAAACCATTTATAGTTTACAAAGTTTATTTAAGTTTGCTGTTTAGAAATGTTTAGAATGCAGACAAAAGACTGCCCATTCCAAAAATCGAAATATCAAATATTTAGCGTCCATACCAACTGTATAAAAATTGAATGTAATTATCAAAAATTGTGGGGAGCCTCTCATAACCTATTGATAGAGATGAATGGAGGTGTTTGGAAAGGCCAACCTTAAGCCATTCCGCATGATTGACGGTGGCATGCTCGGAGTGGTGCTCAAAGACGCAATCGGCGCAGACCACAGCCTCGTCCACCTGGCAGCGGCGGAGGCGATTACGCAGGACTCCGCTCCCGCAGCTGGGGCAACTGACTCGCTTCTTCAGCTTCTTCTTCCGCTCCTGCTTCTTCTGCGCTTTTGCTTGCTGCGCCATCGCTGCTCGACCCGCCATTAACTCAAACAGGAGACCCTCGTGCAACGATCGAGATATATTAGAATAGCCATACATGCTCGGAATGGTGCTCACAGACGCAATCGGCGCAGGCCACAGCCTCGTCCACCTGGCAGTGGAAAAGACGATGACGAACGAAGCAGCTGGAGCAAATAACTCGCTTCTTCTTCCACTTCTGTTTCTTCTGCGCTTTTGCTTGCTGTGCCATCGCTACTCGACCCGCCAACAACTCAAAAAGAAGATCCTCGTGCAAAGTTGCAGGTCATGTCAGCCTGATAGAGGCACTCAAACATAACTTGAGAATAACTCTTTTTATGCGCAGTTCAATAACTCTTTTCATGCGCGCTCAAACAAAATACAAGTGCCACAGCAGATTCCACTAGTAGTAGGGAAATTTCCTTGGCTTTACACTCGGGTCAACTGGTATTGTGGGAGAAAAGAGCTAACTTTCGGCTTGCCGATGGTACTATTTATTTCCTCAACTTTAAACATTCAAAAATAAAATTATGTCAATTTATATTGTTTATTTTCATATTTTTGGTTATAGATTTAGTTAAAATTATATTAGATAAATGAATAAATAATAAATAAACCAATTTCCTATTTAAAAAATATAAGTGGCAAACTAATAATTTATTGGGAAATATTAGTGGCTTTACACTCGGAGCAATTGATTCTTGGTAGAAAAGAGCTTTACTTCTGCTCAACTTTAAATATCTGGTACCATCGGCAGGCCAAATGTGGAACTCTTTTCTCCGAAATTTGCAATTGCCTCGAGTACAAAGTCAAGGAAATACATCTACTACTAGTGGAATCTGCTGCTTGGACAGTTGCATTTTGTTTTTGGCGCGCAGTTCAGTGTCTCTTTCCATGCGCGCCCAAAAACAAAATGCAGATGACGCAGCAGATTCCACTACTAGTAGATGTATTTCCTTGACTTTGTACTCGAGGCAATTGCAAATTTCGGAGAAAAGAGTTCCACATTTGGCCTGCCGATGGTACCAGATATTTCTTCCACTTTTAATATGGTATAAATTGTATAAATACAAATTTTATATTGGTGGTTATATATTTAATTAATATTTGATTTATTATAAATTTTTTGAACAAGTTTTTTTCATATATATAATCAAATTTTATAACACAAAAGCAAACTTATTGGCATCTTCTTTACTTATACTCAGGGCAAACGATTTTAGGGATGACCGATGGCACAAGTTAAATGAATAAAAATAAAATGAATGCCTGTAAAGGAATCGAACCTGCTAAATTCTTTCCACAGGTCAATCGTCTTCGCCACTACACCACTGTGGCACACAAATCCTAAACTAAACTGAAGACATAAATAAAAAAAGGCCCAGGGAGCCGGGGAGGCAAGGAAGGTGGGGTTGGTGGGGGAAGAAATGAATACCTACTATCGTCCATTGAATAGATGCGTAGGAGGAGAAGGAGAAGGAGAAGGAGTTCGGACAAACAGTTTTTTGCATTTTTCTTAATAAAATAAATAGTTTTTGGCAAAAGTCAAACGATAAACTATAGTCAATTCGATGTTGCTCTTTCCATTGCAAAAAGAATTATAGCGATTGGAGCTTTCTGTGATGAGCAGCAGCCTTATCAAAATTGAGATCTAGCAATAACCCCCAAAACGTACACCTGGGTCGAAAAGAGGGGCTGGGCGCTGACACTTCGCTAACGCTCGCTCGCGCCAGCCCAATAACAAAATTAAAATGTTTGCGTGCGCAGGATTCGAACCTGCCAGTTTCATCCCACAGTCCAATCGCTTACACCACTATACTACTGGAGCATATGGCTTAGTTCTTGAAATGAAAATTTATGAATAAACTGATACGTAAGGCCCAAGGACCCGGGGGGAGGGAGTGGGGGGAAGAAATAAATACCTACTCTCGAAAAGAGGGCCTGGGCGCTGACGGTCGCTACGCTCCCTCGCGCCAGGCCAATGCTAAATTTTTGTGCCAATTGAATTAATTATTGCTGGTTTATGTCAGATTTTCTAAGCTTAGTCACCATTTTACGCAACATTGCCTTTAATCATAAATTTTGGTTCAAATGAAACAGTTATTTCGAATTAAAGTAAAAAATAAACAAGAATTGGGAATTGTTTTAACAGCAAATGTGCTTAAGCAAGTTATTTGATACTATAAAAATCATGAATCATCAAAATCTTGAAAACATTAATATTCTAGCCACAAATCTTATTCTACATAATGGGCAGCAATAAAATGAGTCATGTCAGAAAAACTGTCATAAACTAATAACAATTTATTCGTTTATCACAAATATTTAGCATTCGGTGGAATATACGGTACGGTGTACTCCTCGCAGTATTCAATTTGCCAGCCGTAACGGGTACGCTTGACTGATGACTGACTCGTAGATGCGGCTGTGTGGTCAAGTGGTTTGTTCGATTGACCCATTCTAGTGAGGTCTGAGTTCGAACCCTCCTCAATATAAAATTGAGCCAAATGTGGTACCATCGGCAAGCCAAATGTGGTTCTCTTTTCTCCTTAAATTGAAAATGCCCCGAGTTAAAAGTCAAAGAAATACAGTTACTGCTAGTGGAATCTGCTACATTATCTTCATTTTGTTGTTGGGCGCGCATAGAAAAAGACACTGAACTGCGCACCAAAAAATAAATGCAAATGTCCAAGCAGCAGATTCTACTAGTAGTAATTGTGTTTCTTTTTCTTTTAACTCGAGCCATTTCAATTTAAGGAGAAAAGAGAACCATATTTGGCTTGCCGATGGTACCAGATATATCAATTATGACCGTCCAAATCGCCCATACCAACTGCTTAAAATGAGTTTAACTATCAAATTTTTTGGGAGCCTCTCAAAACCTATTGATAGAGATGAATGGAAGTGTTTGGAAAGGCCAACCCTAAGCCATTCCGCATGATTGACGGTGGCATGCTCGGAGTGGTGCTCAAAGACGCAATCGGCGCAGACCACAGCCTCGTCCACCTGGCAGCGGCGGAGGCGATTACGCAGGACTCCGCTCCCGCAGCTGGGGCAACTGACTCGCTTCTTCAGCTTCTTCTTCCGCTCCTGCTTCTTCTGCGCTTTTGCTTGCTGTGCCATCGCAGCTCGACCCGCCAGCAACTCAAAAACAAGATCCTCGTGCTGATGTCAGAAAAATAGAGGCACTGAAAAATAATTTCATTTCATAACCGCAGCTCCATTTTCTTATGAGCATGTTATGATCATTTTTTATGAGCAACTTGTAAACTGGTTTTATGGACTCGAGGCATTTGAAAGGCATGAAAAGGAAAGAAAGGCAGAGAGAGAACCTCCAGGACGATGTAGTTGGTGGGGAAGGTGTCCCGTTGGCCGCTGGCGAAAGGAGTGCGGCAAATCGGACACTCTTTCTCTACCTTCTGCTGGTCCCAGCAACCCGGTTAGACTGGGAATCAGGAGGCAGGAAGGAACCTGAAGACAGGGAAAGCAGAGGGTATGGCCGCAGGGCAGCACTCGCGGCTCCACAAACTCTTCCAGGCACACTGGGCACTCAACAGCACTCCTGTCCGCCTGATTGCACAGCTCCAGTAGGGCTCGCGTAGGGGGAAGGGAAAGGGTTTTGCGAGCCTTCGGTTCTTTGGGGAGTTTCTTCTCGTTGCCCTTGTCGCTCATTTTCAAGAAATTCTGTTGAGCTCCGTTTGTTTGATAAACGCAGTTAGGATGTGATAGCAGGATGCGAATATGTCGTTTTTCAGCAATGTACACAAATACTGATGGATTGGTGTTTGTATATTGATCAAAAACTGATATGGCCTGGCAATGGAGCTGGCAATCCTACAAATTTGAATCAGCGCTTGCCAATTGTGCTGCTGGTTGGTTTGGTTTAGAATGCAAAATGCCTCAAAAGGAAGCGATGAGTCCCAAAGCCCACGAAGACAAAGTAGAAGCAGACACAAGTGTGATAAGGGGGGCTGAAATGTTGACCTATGTTACAAAACTCACAAAATTTAGCACAATCTAGGCATCTTTTAGACGTATACTGTCATACATTTTTGTGAAAAAAATATTGAACAGATCTTAAGTTATATTTGACCAAAAAAGAAGTACATATAATCTTCGCACCCATGGCTTACGGCGTTCGCAACTCTGACTGTCCTACCCTACGCGGCAGGCAGCCTATGGCCTCGCAAAAAATTGAGTAGATCTTGAGTTACCCCCCCCCCCCTGTAGGCAGCATTATTGAGAAACAGCAATAAAAAAAAGTAGAATCATGTTTTTAATCGATCACAGCCTATTGAACGCTGGACCGGTGGACATCATGATTCACTTTGATTTGCCCCTTCTACGGCGTCAAGACTATTTGTTAAACCTAGTCTTGATGGAGGATAGGGGTGATCACTTAGCCATAGACCACTCGGCCATGGAAGCCTTGGAAATAGGAGTGCATTATTAAAATCATATATTTGACCGCGGAGCGGCCCGAAGGGCCGCTCCGCGGTCTATAGAGGTTACTAAACTTTTGTCCTGATATGTATATATATATATATATATATATCTGGAAATGCTGGCCCCGGGCGAATTCTCAATGGATCTTGACAAACTTTTTTTTTCCTGAAAGGTAATGCAATTTTAGGAAGATCTGGAGGGGTGGAACCGGTTTCCGAGCATTTGAAACATTACTTTTTTGGGTAGAAAGGTTGAAAATTTGGGTATGCTGTAAAAGGGTCAATTCTCAACGGATCTTGACAAACTTTTTTTTTCCTGAAAGGTAATGCTATTTTAGGAAGATCTGGAGAGGTGGAACCGGTTTCCGAGCATTTGAAACATTACTTTTTTGGGTAGAAAGGTTTAAAATTTGGGTATGCTGTAAAAGGGTCAATTCTCAACGGATTGGGACAAACTTTTTTTTTCCTGAAAGGTAATGCTATTTTAGGAAGATCTGGAGGGGTGGAACCGGTTTCCGAGCATTTGAAACATTACTTTTTTGGGTAGAAAGGTTTAAAATTTGGGTATGCTGTAAAAGGGTCAATTCTCAACGGATCTTGACAAACTTTTTTTTTCCTGAAAGGTAAAGCTATTTTAGGAAGATCTGGTGGGGTGGAACCGGTTTCCGAGCATTTGAAACATTACTTTTTTGGGTAGAAAGGTTGAAAATTTGGGTATGCTGTAAAAGGGTCAATTCTCAACGGATTGGGACAAACTTTTTTTATAGAAATTATGGGATGGGACAAAACAGCATGGGACAAAACAAAAGATATTTCACAGCTGGTCCAGAAAGCTTCTCTGGATGTGTACCTGAAGGCCAAAGCTCACTACAAAGTGGGTACCTCAATTTCAATCCATTTCTTGATGATGTATCATTGAAGGAGTTCGATGCTGCCTTTGCGCTGAAGGTGTTGGCCCTTACATCAGCTATGGCAATGGGTAAAAACCAAATTTATCAGGAATAATATCAAAATTCATTTATTTCTCAATTTCAGTCCTCTGCTTCTGCTGGCGTGGTGGATGCTCTACTGGAACCAGGTTTTGCCGAATAGGAATGGGCCAACTGAACCACCCATGTACAAACTGTGGCCACATTCCCATGAATACCTTGCCCCGCTAATCCTTTTCCTCTCCACATACTGCATTCTACATTGGGATAAAATATTTCAACCCATGCTTGCCCATCTTGCTATTATTTTTTTGCATTTTACTATTTGAATATATTGTGCTCTCACTAATAAAACAAATGCAATGGACCTTAAATGCAACAAATAATCATTATTCTTGTACCAGAAACACTACACTATTGAGAGCATTAATACCTGGTACAAGGTTGCCTGGGAAGTTATGAGGCATGAAGCTCCGCGGTCACCTATTGCGCTCTGCGCCATATACTTGTTTCTTTAGTGAATGTTCACGGATTCAGAGAACAACGTCGAATAACCAAAAGAAGATGCCAAATCTGGAGTTTGCCTTTAAAAAGTTCTGCCTGGCGGATGAGGCCATGCTCGACTGCGCCACCCTTTTTGTCGACTTCTAGAGCATTGTAAGCTTTCATGAAGTTCCCATCCTTCAATCAAGCCTCCTACCATTCGTTTTGGCGTTAGGAGCAATATGAAGAAAAAAGATTGGTCTAAACTCTAATTTTGTTAGACGTAGGGGTTTGCAGTTTGCTCTATTTAGCTCGATCCCTTTTTCCTGTTGCTGTAATGTGCAAATTTGACGGCATATTTGATTTTAGCTTGTTATAAGCTTCATTTTAGTATGCAGCATGCTAGGACTACGTTTGAGCGATATGAGTTACAACATCCGATTTTTGGCTTATTTTGAACTCCTCTTACATTTTCATCCATAACTTGAGCTAGAATGCATAAAAATCGATGCGGAATATTGTCAGCACATTGGGCTGTCGGGGTGCAAAAAAAAACAAAAACAAAAAAACCAAAAGCAAAAAAACGAGCAAATACCTTGGAATTGAAGGTGTAATGTATATGTTTGTATGTGTAATTTTAAAAAAAACATAAAAAAACAAAACAATACATTACAATTGAATATGCCAGAATTGGGTGCGAACTGTCGGGTGCGAAGGGTCGGGTGCGAACTGTCGGGTGCGAACTATCGCGGGTGCGAACTGTCGTAGAACCGTCTATGAACTGGACTCTGTCGACTACTTCGAGCTCGGCTGGACTCCCGTCCGTCCTAATCCATAGAATCTTTCTCCTCCAGGCCGCAGCTCACTGAAGCAGAGACCCGCCAAGCCGCCGCCCCCCCCCCAACATCCTGGAAACCGGCCCCAGCTGAGGCCTCTGGCTACACTGCACCCCTCAGTCCGCCTGACGCTATCGATTCCGAGCTAGCCCCTCGTTCCTTTCTGACCCCTCAAAGCTGTCCCCTGAACTGCAGAACTGCGATCAGCTTGCGTCGAACCCGCGCAACTGCGAGCGAAAGATGGTACCAGAGAAAGCTAGACTGGGAAAGGGGGGCAGAGGGAATTGGAAGGGAAGGCGGACTGAGCAGGCTGGATGCGGCTTTTGCGAGGCAATTCCTGTTTCGCAGTCTCTTGTATGCAGGTTTGCTTAGACAGAGGTGGATTGTAGTTCTTTACATCGCAAGGGACTGTTTAGGAGCTGATTCTCAGCGAGAAATCGGACAGCGGAGAAGTTGCATGTGCAACTGGTCCATACATGGCAGAGCCGGCAGAGTACAGCGCAAGTTGGCCCGGACTGGCGGGAACTGATTGAGATCACCTATTCAATATTTATGAGTTTTTGGTGTAGTTTTGGTTAAAACTGCCGGATATCTTGGTGTTTAATTACTCGATGCCGCTTGTCTGGTCAATTTCCTTGCAGAATGTATGATATAAAAATATATGTTGTCCCATAAAACAAACTAATTGTTCCGGAGTGAGCAAAATAGATCTTTTTAGGTCAAAGTTAATAAACCAATAAAGAAGACGATATTTATTCGATGATTCAAATCACACGATAAAACCATAATTTCAAAAGCCCTTCCAATTGCTGCCATCACAGCCAAAAAACTCTTGAAAACCTCTTCTGACGATCGCCTCATTTTCAGCCTGATTCACCATTCTTATCCTTGTTGTCCTAAAATTTGGAAAATTGCAAAGTCAAGTGCAATCATACAAAATGAAACCTGCATTGCAAATGTTCTTGTTGATGTTTATGGAAATTGGGTTTCTGCGTAAACGTTCTGCCACAAGTGTCACAGGCAAAAGGTCGCAGTTTCAAGCAGCTGATAATGTGTTGCTCCATTCTGCGAACTGTGTCATATTTACTATAAATAATTAGACTAATGATCCAAAAAGGGGAAGAGATAGAAATATAGGCTAACCCCTTCTGCTGGGTTAGCGCTCTTAAGCAATTTTGACATTTCATCGAGTCCTCTATTGAAACTGCTGGCTCAACTTTGACTGCAGACACTGGAGAAATAGATTCCGAATCGTACGCTTTGGTAGTTTTTGGGAATCTAGGCTCACAGGATTCGGCCGCTTTAGATTTCATGACAGCTGACTCCGTAGAGGGTTTTGCTACAGAACATTTCGCCAGCCAATGGGCTAAGATTACTGTGGGCTTCTCCAGCTGAAGCTGAGAATGGTGAGTTAGGACGGAATGAAGTGCAGCCTCTGGAGCTGTCCTGGCAATGAAGTTCCACTCCGCACAACTCCACTTCAAAGCCGTGGCGAATTTTCCCAGATAAATTCGGCTCACATGGATGGGAAATTCTGGTCTTGAAACAGTCAGCAAGCACAAGGAACATTTCATTTTTCTATAGCTCTAATATTTAGACTTTGAAAGCATAGTTGGCCGGTTTACTCTTGATACTTCTAAAATTTGTAGATGAATTACGCAGATAAAGCTAAGCAAAAATAAAATACGCAGCATTGATACAAAACATTCAATTCAGAGCAGGTATGCCCGGTGCAATATTACGAAAAATATCTGGTACCATTGGCAGGCCAAATGTGGTCTCTTTTCTCCAAAATTTGGATTGCCTCGAGTAAAAAGTCAAGGAAATACAATTTCTACTAGTGGAATCTGCTGCTTGGACAGTTGCATTTTGTTTTTGGCGCGCAGTTCAGTGTCTCTTTCCATGCGCGCCCAAAACAAAATGCAGATGACGCAGCAGATTCCACTAGTAGAAATTGTATTTCCTTGACTTTTTACTCGAGGCAATCCAAATTTTGGAGAAAAGAGACCACATTTGGCCTGCCAATGGTACCAGATATTTCTTCCACTTTTAACATATTACAAAACGTATAAATACAAATTTTATATTTTTGGTTATTATTTAGTAAAGATTTTATTGGATAAATAAATAAAAAATAAGCAATACTTATTTAAATAAAATTTTTTTAATAACAAAAACAAAAAGAAAACATTTGAAAATAAAAAGTACAATGCAAATATATTGGCAAATTAAAAAATTTTTGGGAATCGATATTTGGGAGAAAAGAGCTTTACTTTAGGCCTGCCGATGGTACAAGTAATTTTCTCAACTTGAAATACGCAAAAATTAAAGTGAATCCATGAGAAGGATTCGAACCTCCTTGGTTCATTAGTCAATCGCTTACACCACTACACCACTGGTGCATACGACTTCCTAGTTTAACTGAAAAGCTAAATACATGAGGCCTAGGGACCCGGGGAAGGGGGTTGGGGGGGGGGGGAATGAATACTTACTATCGTCCATTGAATAGATGCGGAGAAGGACGAGGAGGAGGAGGAGGAGGAGTTTGGACAAATGGTTTCGAGTGATTTTCTAATGATTGCTGCAAGTTTTGGGTGATTTCTCGCGAGTTTTAGACAATTTGATAATGCTCTTTCCAATGCAAAAAGAATCAAAACGATTGGATTGTTATGTGAGGAGCAGGAGCCTTATCAATTTTAAGATCTAGCAATAACCCCGAAAACGTACACCTGGGTCGAAAAGACTTTCCCAACTTTCTGGTCCTGCTCCCACTGCCGATTTCAAACTATCACCTTCACTGATCTGATGGGACATTGTTTAATAAATAAACATCCGGTTTCAAAAAGGTTTTCTTATTTATTTTATTTAAGCTGCAATTTAAGCTGCAAAAAAATTTAATTTGAAGAAATTCCTGGACAGAGCAGCGTCGAAAATTTTTGGAACTAGAAGAGAAGAGAAATTTGGCTAGCAACAAAAACTTGAGCATTTGTCAAACCGACCCCTCCTTCATTTTCAAAGACGAGAAAGAGTCTGCTGGCAAAGAAGAAAAACGCAAACTGGAATGCAGCAAATGCGGATTTCAATCGCAACCGCACTCCAAGGATCTAAACAGTAGAGCAGTGCAGCACATCTGCTCTTGCCTACAAATCCAGCCATTTGCCTGTGCTGCCTGCGGCAAACGCTTTTGCAGACAGTATACTTTCAAAGTTCACAAGGCCTCCTGCACAGATGCGGAACCTAAAATTCCATATCA
>JASANA010007756.1:0-17580 GCA_030248095.1 Ptycholaimellus sp. GST1_10 | reverse complement strand
AATTCAAGGCCAGTTTCATGATCCTGGCACTCAATAGATGCCAACAGTTGTGGAGCCAGGCAGGCTTGTGCTGGTTTTGGCTGAGAAAGACTGAAAGAAGGAAAGGGGGAGAGATTGCGATGGTGAAGATGGACCCAAGCCTAGAAAAGAACCAGGTTAGCTTAAGGGGTGTTGGCTGTGTTTCTTGTGGTGGAAAAAGACAGAAAGGAGGAGAGCAGCAGAAATTGTGAATTGTGATGGGGAAGATACAGACAAGGCCAGAGCAGAGCCAGGAATGCTCAATTGGCTCTGGTTGTGATAGTGGAAGACTGAAAAGAGGCGAGACACAGATTACGATGGAAAAGATAAAGCCAAGGCCAGGAAGGCTTAAGTGGTGCCGGCTGTGCTTGTTGTGGTGGAGGAAGACTGAAAGGAGGAGAGAGGCAGAGATTGCGATAGGTAAGACAAAACTAAGGCCAGAGCAG
Source organism: Ptycholaimellus sp. GST1_10 (assembly GCA_030248095.1). NCBI lineage: Eukaryota > Metazoa > Nematoda > Chromadorea > Chromadorida > Chromadoridae > Ptycholaimellus > Ptycholaimellus sp. GST1_10. The sequence continues at coordinate 17,116 of JASANA010007756.1, read as the reverse complement.
AGCCAGTAACGCTCAAGGGGCACCTGTTTTGCTGGTTGTGGTGGAGAAAGACTGAAAGGAGGAGCGAGTCTGAGATTGCGATGGGGAAGAAATAACTAATGCCAGAGCAAAGCCAGGTAGGCTCAAGGGGTGACAGCTGTGCTTGTCATGGTGGAGGAAAGCCCTGCTTTGCTTGACTGCTCACCCTGCATTGCCATCTGCTGCTCGCCGAGCTATGGTTTGGCCTCCTGGATTGTCCTCTGGGAGAACACATATATGGTCCTCCAGGAGTTTTTTTAAAACTTGTTATATTTTGACTAATTATACCAACAGTACTGTTTTTCAGGGGCCTTAAGCCAAAGCGATCCTGCGGGCCTGATGGCATACCACCACTAATACTGAAAGTTGCTAGGCATAAACTGGCTTATCCACTACGAATTCTTTTTGACTTTTGCACTGTCACCAAGGCTCTACCCGAGCAATGGAAAAGCTGCCTAATTCACCCTGTCTTCAAGAAAAAAGGAGACGTCAGTCAATGCTCAGCCTACCGCCCAATTTCCCTCATACCATGCCTGCTCAAAGTGTTTGATCAAATAATTGCAAGCCAGCTAACAGCACACCTTTTGAATGCCTCAGTGTTCCTCCCATCTATGCATGGCTTTCGCCCCATCCGGTCAACCACATCCTCCCTCCTCTCATTTCAAGCCTAAGCCTAGCCAAAGCTTTGATCCCAATGCAATTACTGCAATTTGCACATTGTCATTCCCCGCCCCTTCTCTTTTCTTGTACATGCAAGCTCGAAGTCTGGTGCTCAGGCGTAGCAGTTATAGACAAATGGATCCCTAGTCCATTTGAGAATTTTAGCAAAGAAATCAGCATACAATTTAAGATATATTAGAAAAATCGCCAAAAACTCAAATTTTGCGACCTCTAACTTTGCAAAGCTGTATCGCCGTACATATTGAATTTTGACCCCAAGTTTATATATGCATTAGACTTGTTTTAATTTATATTTTCAATTTCTGTCATAAAAAGGCAGTCAAATATCCATGGGTATCGGACCTTGGGTCATTCGTGCTCTTCTCACAAAATGTACAAAATTTACCTTCTCACAAAATGCATCTTAATTACTTTCATATCTTTATCATTCTAACGTGACTTTAACAATGCCTGAAGATAAGAGACCACCTACTCGCTGATTTCGATAAAGTAATAATGCTAGACTGTCAACTGGGCTTTACTTTCAACAACTGCAAAAAACTCTTCTTCCAACGCATCAATGCGCAAACGCTTCCAGTCGAAATGATTGTGTAAGCCATGAATGCACTGATACAGGTGCGGAAAGTTCATCTGGGCGGAGGCGGGACAGCGCTTTCTCTAATCTTAAACGAAGCCGCCAAAGAGCATTGCTTTACAGCCAAGCTGACACACCCCGATTACGGAGTCAGGGTCACTTTCATGGCTTCAGCAGTTTGCATGAGTTCCCTTCAAGGCCTAGTACAAGCCTCCTCCTTCCAACTTCGACTAGGAATCCTGCTTCCAATGTGTCCTCCTGTCTTGTCCATTGGTTCATTTCAACGCCTGTCAAAGCCACAAATGCTAAAGCACCAGGCTTAATGCTCTTCTCCTTTCGTAGGAAGTCCACATCTACCAGCTTCTGATATTATTCGATTGTGTTCACTTCAAGACCTGTGAAAGCCTAAGCCCTGCTATGATGTCCCCCTCCTTCCTTATTTCGACTGGAAAATCCACTTCTACTGTCTCCTTCTGCAATTGGCATGGGTTTTTTTGAAGACCAAGACCTGTACAAGCCTACGACCTGCTATGATATCCTCCTTTCATAATCAGCATGCAATCTTCAAGGCCAGTGCAAGACTAGTGCTCATTTGATATTTAGAAAAAGGAATTCCACTGCTACTGTCTCTCCTTCTGCGACTCGTATGGGTTCACTTAAAGACCAGCACAAGCCTAGTCCTTATTTGATGTCCTCCTCCTTTGATTATTTGACAGGGGAGCCTGCTTTCGCTGCATCCTCCTTCATATTGCTAGGGTTTATTTAGCCTAAGCATTGCTAAGTTTTGCTAAGCCTAAGACATTGCCATTTGCATGGGTTCACTTCAAGACCTGTGCAAGCCTAGGACCTGCTATGATATTCTCCTACTTTCATAAGAAAGTCTTCCACCAGAAAGTCCACATTTGCTCTCTCCTTCTGCTATTTGCATGGTTTCACTTCAAGGCCAGTACAATTTTAAGCCCTGCTATGATAATTATGTCTTCCACAGTTCGATTGACAAGTTTGCTTCCAATGTCTTTCTGCCATTTGCATCAGTTTAACTCAAGACCTGTGAAAGCCTAAACCATGCTTAAGCACCAAGCGTGATGTCTTTCTTTTTCAAGATTTTGACTAGGGAATCCACTTCTACATTCTTTTTCTGCAATTTGCTTGGGTTATTTTCAAAGCATGACAAGCCTGAGCCCTGCTATGAAGACCTCCTCCTTCCACATTTAGACTCATTCCACATTCCACTGTGCCCTCCTGCAATGTGTATTGATTCACTTTGAGACCTGTAAAAGCTTCGCCCTGCTTCGCCCTGCTTAGCTAAGCGAAGGCCAGATTTACAATTTGAACATCAAAGGCAAGTCCATCAATACCCAATTTTTGCTTATTGGATGCATATTTAAAACATAGCTAAGCTTAGCATAGATAAGGAATTGCATTAATAGGTTTAAAGAAATTTAGCACAAAATATTTTGAAATTAGCCAGACAAAGGCCAGATTTGCAACTGGCACATCAAGACAAGTCCATCGATATCCAATTTGTGCTTATTGGATGCATATTTCAAAAACCGCAATGGAATGGAATTGATTGTCCTATGATAGGCTAGGTAAAGGCATGAAAATTTTAATCAAGAATAGTGCCAGTTCTACACATGCTAGAATCGATTTAAGCACAGATTCTGAATGTTTAGACTCTAAGCTTTCCAACAGAACTCATTTTGTTAGAATCGGGTCATTATTGAAAGCCTTGCCCAAAATTTTGTCTTACCAAAAGAATCCCCAAAGCTATGACTATGTAAATAGTGAAAATTAAGACAAAGCCAGAAAAATCGAACTTTCTAAGATCTTTTTCAATTTCTATGTTCTTAGTTTTTTCTTTTAAAACAATGCAACATGGCCTGTCTTAGTCTTATGCGACAAAATTTAAAAAAAAACTTTTCAACTCAGGGATCCAATTCTACTTTCTGCAACTTGCTTGAGTTCTTTTCAAGACTGTACTGATCAGCTGGTTCCTGGAGGCTGGACTTCACCTGAATGGTCACTTATCAGCAATCCCAGAGTTATTGCTCTGCCTCCCAGTTACCCACTGCAGTAACCTTCACACTAACTTCTCTGATGCTACCTGTCTTGCAGCACTGCAGTCCTTGCAATGCTATGTACCTGTTGCAGTGCCTGACAATGGCCCTGTGTGGTGGATTATTGTTGGTCAAGAGGCAAGGTATGATTTATCCCAGCAACACTGGCACTTACACACTAACACACACTGGTGATGGTGATGGAGATGAGCTGGGCAAGCTCCACAAGCCACAGTGTCACAGTGGAGGGTGATGGTCCTACTCTGGAGTATTCCTGGCTGAAGCTCTGGCCCAGACTGAGAAACTGGGGATTTGGAGCTCCTTATATAGCAGGAAAAGGGGAAAATGGGCGCGGGGGGGTTTGTTCAGGAGCTGAACTGGCCTTCCCAAGCCCCCATTTCTGCCTGAACAAACAGCAACCAGACCGGGGCCTGGGCCTGTTTGGTGAAGCTGACTTCCCTGGGCCCAAATCTCTGTTGACTCAGGCCTGAGCTGGACCTCCCCCACCAGCAAGATTGCAGTGATCTCAACCCAGGCAGCCAAGTCCTCAAGTGTCCAGGACCATTGCAGGTCTGATCTGGTGGAGGAAGGGAGCAGTGCTTGCCTCTGGGGTTGGACAGCTGTGGGGGCAATGGTCAAGCTCACTGACAGGTCAGCAACCCTATTGGAAGTGGAGATATGGAACATGAAAGACATGGGTAGTGAAGTAAGCAATCCTACTCATATAATTGATGTTGCAATTGGATTCCTTATCAGTAGATCAGATCAATTACAGGTGAGGGGGGCAAAATGCTGAGGGGGGGAGCTGTTTTGCAGGGGGGGGGGATTCTGTGGGGGGCACTTTTGACGACACCCGAGCTCTGCCGGTCTTCGCGAAACTGCCGGCAGCATCGACATCTGCTCCGACACTTTAAGGTTAATATTTTGCGTTACAACATCTTCCCCTTTTGTTGGGCCGAGGTCACGAGGCTGAATTTCAAAATTGCTATTTGTAACTTTTGGAATTTTGTAAGCTTTGCCCAAAACTTCTCAAAGTATAAATGCTTGATCAATAACAGTAACTTCCCTTGTAGATTCCTTGTCAATTGGTAACCCTTGGTTGACAGGTGCTGGCAGGGGCTGCAGTGGCCATTGCTCCAACTAACCTGGGCTGATTGAACTTTTGCTGCTCGGTTCTGGTAGGGATTCCATGTGCTGGATAGTAGAAACCTGCTGTTGCTGGAATATGCATCCTAAAACTAAACTTGTGGGCGACAGTGGGCTAAGTGGAGACAATATCCATGTCAGCCCTTGCCTAAGATCCAAATGACTCTGGAGCAGGATTCTCTTCTAATTTTGTGGAGAAATGCTCAATAACTCTGCTGTCATTTAACAAAGATAAAAATCAATAATAAGCTTGTGAGGCTCCCGTTTTCCTGTTGGGCCTGTAAACAAAAAGCTGAAAGAAAAGTATAAAAATTGCCAACTCTAATCAATCATTTTGATACTTGGCTAAAAGTGAGTATTGTGGCCAAGCTGGAACCTGCTGAAACTGGCTTAGTGGCATTAATATATGCGCCAGTTTAAAGTTTCTAAAAATGAAACCCATGCTCTTTTCACCCAAGGCTCCATTTACCCAAATCTCAAAGACAACAAAATTCCTCCACTACTACTGGAATTGATCTTCACTTGCTTGTCTTTTTGTCTTTGGCTCAAAAGTTTGAGATTTGCCTTTCTTTTCTTCAGTGGATCTCCCCCTCCTCTAAGATCTTGCTTCCCACAACTAATGTCTTTCCCATGATGATGTATTCTTTTCCTCCAAGTTCTTTTCTGGAGACAAGGAATATCCTCTTCTTCTGATGGTAGTTCTTCTTCTTCTTCAACTCCTCAACTCCTTGATCCTAAACTGATCTTATGCTTATTTGTTTGTCTTCCCCCCTGCCCTGTCAAAGGCAAGCTAAGTCCCTTTCTGGTATTGGATTACCTTCATGGGGTGCCCATCTCTAATTGATCCTGTTGTTTTTGTGCTGAGGTTGCCTTTGCTCCAAAGACAAGAAAATGCTATCCCCTACTGGTTCTTGTATTTGTTTGTCTTTGGTTCAGGTCCAAATTTGGTTGCCCCAGCTAGCTCTGCTCCACTCATGCAAGCCCAACTATCCCTGGCTCAAAAGCATAACCTTCCAGTTGCTGATGGGACACACTCCTTCCCCTTTTGACGAGGCTTCTCCAGCTGTCAGACCTATCTGTTTGTCGGCTGGCCAACAGCCAATTGCCGCCGCTTCCTTCCTTCATGAGCAGTTGTAGATGTGCGGTGCGCTTCAGGCGCTTTCGCTCCAATCTTGCTGGATGAGCAGGTAGCCGCAGACGCATTCGTCAAGCTGAGCGCCATCTGTAGTGGTCTGTCCAGGGACTTCGAAGCTCTGTACTGGCAATGTTGGTCTCATTGGAGAGATTAACCTCTGCAGCAGTGACTGCAAAAATTCTCCTCTTTTCTCCAAAGGTCTAGTGTGACCAGATCACAAGAACAAGGAAATTCCTCCATTCCTAATGGGAATTAGTCTTCCATTGTCTTGTCTTTCTGTCTCAGGAAGTTGAACTTAGTTCTTTGCCTTCTGCCTGCCACACCCAAAGGCAAGTAAATTCTCCTTCTGATTGTGGGAAACTTTTCTCCTATTATCCATACTGTGAATGGACTTGTTTCAGTGTTATCTTTCTCCTAAAGGCTGTCCAAAAGACAAGGAAATCTCTTCTTGTCTTTTGTGCCTTTTTGACCCTAGAAGCTTTGTGGCCCAATGAGCTTGCTCTGTTCTGCTCATGCCAGCCCAACAAACATAACCCTTCAGAGGTTGGTGGAAGTACGCCACACTCCTTCCCCTTCCATCGGGGCTCCTCAGGCGGTCCGTTTGCTGATTCGAAGATGACAGGTAGGAGCAGGTGGCGCAGTCCCTTCCACCACTGCCTTGACTGTAACTCCTGCTCCTTCTTCTGCACCAACACTGGCCAGATTCCTTCCGTCGCACTCCCCACCCCATCTATGCCTTATTTCATCCTCTCCAATACTTCTTGCTTTTGTGGAAGTAAGGAAAAGAGGAAGAGAGTGTAGGTGCTGCAACATAGTCGGAAGGTTTGAGAGCCGTGCGCATGGGCATGAGCTGCTCCCCCGCCTAGTCTGGCCCTGCCTTCATCACCATCCTCGTCTGCACCGCTCTGAAGGGCTGTAACTTCATCACCCCCTCCTCACTACCCACTGCTCACCACCCATTTCAGCTAGCGGAATGAGTCCTATTGATGCAGTGGGACTCTCTATAATTGGTTGAAAGGCTGCCATGGTAGAGCGGAGAAGTTTCTGGACCCAGCCCACTGCACGGTTCCCGATTTCTGGGCTCCGCGGACCTACTCCCGGCATTTCGCAGGTTTTGGCTTTGATCTGGCCCGTGAAATTTTAGTTCGAATGGTGTGCCACCATGGAGGAGTGTCTTTTATGGAGGGAAAGCTTCGATTTTCTGGGGTGGGGTCAAAATGCAAAACTTTGAGATTAATTGCACAAGGTCCTAATTGTCCAACTTTGAGCTGTGAGTTGTCCTAAAATCAGGGAGTTCCAATGTTCTATTCCCTTGCATGAAAAACCTAAACTTGTCCTTTCTAATTTGTGGGACAAAGTCTGACTACCCGATTTCTGATGTTTCATCCCTATTCCTCACAGCTATTGTCAGAAGCAGTTTCTTCTCTGTGTTGTCCTCTGCCTTGTCCACCCAGGTGAATGATGTTGAAGTAAGATTGTCCCATTGCCTGTGTCATGGGTTTGCCTATGTTCTTATGTCTTCATGGACTGAAAGCTTCTGTTGCCAAGGTGTTCACATTCAAAACTTTGAAGCTCTGAGCTGTGGCCTCAAGCTACAAAGTTGTCTCAGAATCAGTAAATTCCTGTTTTTAGATCTCCCCAAAACCTAAGTTCTGTGACATCTAACATTGTTCTGCCTGATTAGTGGGCCAATGCTCTGTCAGGCTACTCATTTCCTGATATTTCATTCCTCTTGCTAACTGCAATTGTCTAAAGTAAACTCTGTGTTATTGCCCTCTGTTTTGTCTACCCAGGTGAATGATGTTGCAGTAATTGACTCATTGGTGAGTTGTTCCTATGGGCTCTTGCATTTGCTCTTATAAATTTGAGCAAGCAGAGTTTTCGCTCCAGGTTATTGATGCTCTATGGTGCCACTCAGTTCTGTGGAGTGGGTAACCTTGAAGGCCGGCCGTTTTCGCATACCTTCTTCTATGAAGTTTCAGCTCTTCACTTGTGGCCAAATGCGTTTCTTTCGGCAGCTTCTGCTGGCATTGCGCAGTGCAGGGAAGGCCGCGGACGCTTTCAGCAGGCTGGGCGCCATTCGTAGTGGCCTGGCCAGGGACCTTTTGAAGCTCTGAATCTCACCCAGTGGTTTTGGCTTCAATATGGGCCATGAATTTTGCGCGGCCGCAGGCCGCCTGTCGCTGAGAACAGGGTAATCAGTGCTCCAGAGGCCGTAGGGCCAAAGATTTCGTTTTCGCTTTTCCCATAAATGGCCGATTTTGATTTGGCTAACTTTGAGCAGCCCAGGGGTGGTTGTAGATGCGTTGGCAATGCTGGGCGCCTTCTACGTCAGCTTAGAGAGTGATATTGAAGCAGACTTCTGCCTTCATCACTGACAGGCGCAGATAGTTGGATCAACAACTGCCTCTGCTCAGCTCATGATTTTGCCCAGCAATCGATTCCGGCAGTAATTTCTTCTCTTTGCTTGCTCCGCTTAAGCCTATTTTCGTTTGCCCTTCTGCTGCAATGAAGGCTCAGGCAAAATGCGGCCCTTCTCGCTCACGTTAACATTCGTCCGGCTAAGGCTGGAGGCAACAGAAAATCGAAGAATGACGAATGAAATTGCAGGTATTGTGCGGTGGACAGAGAAAGCTAATTTGTGGCCGGGGAACCGCTCCTGACAGCCTTCTCAGATTTTCCCTGCCACCCCGCCAGCCACACCTTGCCGACCGATCCTCTCCTTGCCCCTTCTCACAGCAGTCAGCGAAGGAGGTGGCCGATTTTTGGGGCCTTTGAAGGAAGCAGGGAAGGGGTGGGCGAAAATTCGGCCCTCAAAGGATGCCATGTCCTAACTGCCTTCTCTTCCTCACAGAGGTCTGCGAGGGGCATCCGCTTTGGGCCCTTGAAGGCAGCGGGGATGTGGGGGGGGGGAGTCCCTTGCTCCTCTCTCTCGACTAACTCCCCCTGCCCTTAAAGCGGCTGCCTCCTAGAGAGGGAAGGGGGGGGGTGTTTTCGTGTGGGGCGCCTGCAGCCCGTCCCCCTTCTGCTCAAACAAAGGTGGGCAGGGAAGCATACCCGGCCTCCCGGCCATCTCTGTGCTGGAGGAGGAACGCTGTACTAAGGTGCCCCTCTATTGCGCCTCCTCCCTTGTCAAGGCGGCGATTTTGGGGCCTTTTTAGTTGTTGGTGGGGGTACCAGACTGATTCTGCCGCCCAGCCCACGATTCCTGGCCAGCCCTTCCAGTTTACTACCCTTGCCCTCAAATCGGCTGCCTTCTAATTCGGGGGGGGGGGGGGGGTGAGTCCGCCTGTTAATGTGGGCGTTGAGGAGGAGAGGAGTAACAGGGCCTCCTCTCGCTTTATGCGGCCCTTCTCTATCTCTCCAAGCGCCAGCAGTTGGCCAATGGGGGGGCAGACAATTTTGTGGCCTTTACGGCGGGGGGGGGGAGGGGGTGAGCTTTCACTTATTCTCACTAGGCCTTTTGAATTTTCTGGCTCTGCGCAGCCCTCCATCTGCAATCTAGAGGACTGTAAGAGGTGCAATTCTTCTCTTGTGGCGAGGCATTGGAAGCGGGCATTGAGGGCAGAATGGAAAAGGGGGGCTAGAAAAGCTGGCGAGTGTAGGGCTGAAACAGTTCCTTTGTCCTGTTTGCCCAGGCAAGCGCCAAGTGGGTGCTGTGCAGTCAAAGGCCCCTTTCTTCATCCACCCGACATCATTTTCCTGGCCTTATTTGCTCTCGCTCCTCACCTCAATCACCCCTATCTCCAAATTGGGCCTGCTTCCTCTCTAGCCTCCATCACTCCTCCCTCCTTGTCCCACTTTGGGGCACTCAGCCCGGTGAACAAAGGCAGTGTCGTACATTCATTGGCAGTATGTTTCGGGGCTCAAAAAAAAAAGGGGCAAGACAAGCTGCCGATTTTGGGGCATTTTTAATCATCGGTGGGGCGTTAGTAGGGAGGACCTAATTATTCACTGCAAAGCTTCCATTTCTAGTCGCTTTGCACACTTGTCTCCTCAATTCCCGCCCTGGTAAAGGTTTGGCTACTCCTCTCCCTGCTATCGGCAAAAAGAGGTGGCCAACTTCGAGGCCTTAGAAACCTCGGGAGGGGGCAGTGTGTGCGGAATCCCACATGCTTCCCGCAAGCCTCTCTTTCATTCGCATTCTGCGTGCTTCCCTTCAATCCTAGTGAAAACAAAGCAGCCTTTCCTCTATCCTCGCTGCTGCTGCTTTCCGCCCCCCCCCTTCCCTCTAATCTCCTGGTCCCGCTCTGCCCTTTCTCCTGGGATTCATGTGGCGCGGGGGGGGGGGGGGTTTGAAGGCTGGTGACTGGAGGGTGGTGGGTAGACAAGGCCTTTTCTCTCCTCCTTCGTGTACCCAACTAACAGCCTGTCCCTAGCCTCCTTCGCTTTTTGCCCCCTTCTTCAGGCCGGATTAATGTGGGCCCTCTTGCCTTCATCTTTGGCGCCCAAGGGCGGCCGATCTGGGGCCTTTTTAATCATCGGTGGGGGAAAGGGAGATGTGGGGTGCAAGGTTGCGCAAAAGCTCCCTCCACAAGGCTCCCGGCCTTCCCTATCCATCAGCAACGGGGGCCGTAATTCCGTGGCCTTTAAGGCGGCGGGGGAGAGGGGTGAATGAGGAGAGTGGACACTTATTTTTGCGAGGCCTCTCCGAATTCTTTGGCACTACGTTGCCCTGTCTCTCTCTCTCTAGTGGGCTTTAAGGGGCGCACTCCCTGCTCCTATTCCCCAAACTGTTGTGGGGGGGGGGGGGTGAGGAGGCCCAAATGGTTTCCACAAAGCCTCCCCTTCTATCCGCTTTCTGCACTCTCCCCTTCAATTCCGGCCTTGATTCACCAGCCTCACTGCAGCCTTCGTGGGCTAACGCGGGCACAGCGCAGAGCACAGTTGAACTGTGGCATGCGCCGCCCCTAATGCAGCCAATCTCAGCTTGCTTCCTCGCCTCTCCTAGTTGACAGGAATGGGGCCCGTAATTTCGTGGCCTTAAGGCGGGGGGTGGGTGTTGTGCACCGCACCAGGTGAGCTATTTGCAGGCCTTTCCGTTAGCTATGCTCCAACCTTCTCCACCCTCCTCCTCAACTTATTCGCCCCCTCCTTTTGGCTCCTTCTTGAGGCCGGATAATTGTCAGGCCAGGTAGTGGTGGGCCCTATTGCCTTCATCTTTGGCGCCCAAGGGCAGTCGATTTTGGGGCCTTTTAATTGTCGGTGGGGAGTGGGGGGGGATCTCCATTGTTTCCTGTAAGGCCTCCTATCATAACTCCCTGCCTTCTTTCAATCCCCACTGCCCACCTGCCTTTTCAGGCTGTAAGATTTGCTGGCCAGAACAGGCGGCAGCACTCGCAGGCTTTTGCCTCTGCCCCAGCGAGATTTGGGGCCATTTTCAGCAAGAGGGGGGGGGGGTGAAAAGCTCGTGAGGGGAAGGGGGTTGAATGCTCCGGCATGTTTGCCTTGGTAGGCGCTGAGCAGGGGTGGGTAGGGAGGGCCCAAGCTTGCCTTACGTGACATTTGCAAAGCTTTTCCATGGCCCCCTTCTATTCTCAGCCTCAGTTTTGTTGGTACAGGTTTGCGCTGGTGGCAGTGGAGGGTGGGGAGGGCTATCCCCCGCATTTCCCGTCATCAAAACAGCCCCCTTCTCTCCCCGTCTATCCCCCTCTCTGGCCGTATAAAAGGCCATCAAAGGTAGGCTTCCTCTCACTTAGCAGCCTACCAGTCTCCGCGCTTCCCTCAAGCCTCTCCAAACCCCCCGGCCTTCGTCTATCAACCCATAAACCTGCCCCCTTTTCTCCTCACTTTATCTTGCGCAAGCTTTGCGCCTCTGGTTCATTCCTCCCTTCTGCTTCTCTCTCAGCTTAGTCCCCGTGGCCGGCATTGGGCAGTGCGGCGGAGGGGGTGGGCTGTGGGGGGGCGTGAGGGCTTGCACACTCTCTCCTAAAAGCTCTTCATAGTCAACCAGTTCCATCACTGACTGGCTGCTCCTATTTCCTCAACTCATTACTCCCCCTATCAAAGCCTTCTAAACTGCCCATTTGGGATTGTCTCAATTGCAGTCTCTCTTCCGGCCAGGGCAGCTGGCTCTCTAAATGGTGGCTCCCTGCCCCTCCTCGCTCCGCGGCCCCTCTCCCCTGCACCGCCACTGGCTCAGGTTCATTTATTCCCTTTTTTAGCGTCCACCATAGGCTTGGCTGGGCTAAAACGTGGGCGCAACTGCCAGCCAGTCTCTGTGGCCTCCCCAGCAACCTCTCCGCAGCCTCACTCATCTGGACACTCCACACAGTTTCTCTTTCATAACTTTTCTCCTTTGCCCCTCTCGCTCGCATCTCACCTCTCTAATGGTAGGTTGAGGGCTGACCTGTGTGCTGAATGCAGGTAAGTCAGCTCAATGCAGCAGCACCAGCGGCCAGCAGTGGGGCTGGCTCGGTATCAACAATCTCACCTTCGACACCCGCTACAGCTGCATGGCCGTCGCCGTCCCCCTCTATGCTCTCCCTTCCTCATACCCCCTTCTAATTCTCTCAATTTCGCGATTTTTCCAATTTTCTGTTCACTCGGACTCATTTTGGCCTTTCCCTTCAGTAGTGGACTAAAATTTGCTCACCTCTGTTGGCATCCAGCCACCTCTTGTTGCTCGGCGTTTTTTGGCAGTATGATGTTGCTGTTTATTTCACTGCGGCAGGCTAAAATTTGACCCAACTTTTTGGCAAGGTTTTAAAATTATGAACCAGTGGTGATCAGGCACTGATTCACAAAAATATTCCTAGCCTCCAGCTAAAGATCTTATCCTAAACCTGCAAAATTGAACTTTCAGCTCAATTTCAATTGTTGTGTTGGGTTTTCCGAAACTTGTCTTATCCAGGATATTTTGTGCTATTGTCAACCTTTTCACAAAGTCTGGCTAATGACAAGAATTCCCCCCCCCAATGGTTTTCCCCCTTTTCACAATTTTATCCCCCCCCCCGAGTTTTATGCCCCCCTGTTCATTTTGTCCCCCCCATTGTTTTTTTTTTTCATTTTTTTTTTCAACTTGCTGGACCCTCCTGGCCCTTCTGAAGAATATTTGTCTCATCTGGCCCTCTTGGCCCTTCTCAGTAGTTCTTGTCTCCCTGGCCCTCTCTGCTAGGCTCTTGGTGAGGTTTCCTATCCCTGTGGCCCTCTTGGCCCATCTGAGGAATTCTCTTTATCCTGCTTGGAATTTGAACCACCAAGCACTGCTCAAGCCCCCCAGGCCTCTCAGAGCAATCCTCACCTCATTCTGCTTGGACTTTGAACCACCAAGCACTGCTCAAGGCCTTCAGGCCTCTCTGATCACTTGTCATCTCAGACTGCTTGGACTTTGAACCACCAAGCATTGCTCAACAGCCTTGTAGTCAAAAGCACCCTAACCCAACCCTCTAGTGAAAACAAAAAAATTTTGTGTGTAGTAGAAGCTACCCAGGGATACTACTTACCAGGCCTATCAGCCCCCCTGCACTGTGCTGTACCCACCTTGTTGCTTTCCATGGCCTGGCATTCCTTCATCCTCAGCTTCTGCCGCCACTTCCTACAGGATTGCCTTTCTGTCTTGTGCTGCCTGACGATGCACATGTAGAATTTGAAAGTTTGGTTGCGTGGCTGACCCAGAACGTCCGTGTGTTTGACTTGGCAGAGCAGGGCTTGGGGTAGCTTCCAGGGTTGGCCTCCATCCGCTGTCTCACACAGGAGAGGGTTGAATGGACTTGGCCCTCCATTCCCTTCCACAGCTGTCTGGGCATGCATTCCCAGCAGCAGGTAAGACAGCATCAGCAAAGCCATTGTAGCCAGCCCCAGTCCTGCCTGCTTGGCCTGTGTAATTGCATTAACACTGGGGCCAGTCATGGACCTTTGTTCTGGGCACACTGGCATGGGGAGAGGATTCTGACCCCCAGTCCCTTCAGCCAACTGCAGTGCATTGGCTTGGGGGGCTGGCCGCGGTGGGCACTGATCCTGCTCCCCTGCCTGATTCTTCTCTCGGTATGGCTGTGGCCTAATCTGTGAACAGCCACCATAGCCACCTGAACCCTGTTCAGGTCTGTGGGCTCCATAGCCACTGTATGGGATGTCTTGTGCATAGCCCCCATACTTCATGCCATAATAGCCCCTATGCTGGTTCCTGCATTGGCCATTGTCACCCCCATAGTATCTCTTCCCTGTACCTCTTCCATGGCCACTGTGGCCTCTTATGCATCCTTTCCAACCTGCACCCCCTCCATTAGGGTGGACTTGTCCCTTGACATAATTGGTGACCCTTCCTTGGCCCTGGGCTTCCACATACCCTTCCTTATCACTCTGCCAGCCCATGTAGGGTCTTGAGGGGTACCTTGACTCTCCGCCATGATGTCCTTGCTCCCATGCAGCAGGACAGTGTTCTCCCTTGTGCTCCAGTGAGTTGCAGAGGTGGCACCTTGGAGATGGGGTGGTCTTCATCATCTGCTGGACCATGTCAAGCTGACGTCTGAGCTGATCTAGCCTGTTCAGAAGTAGTTGGTGGTTGTATGGATCTTCCGACCTTCTTTCTATGGGCCTGTTCACCCTGCCTGCTGACCCAGCTTCGTCCCCTTCTGTACGTTGCTGCTCTCCTTCTGGGTCAGGCGGTGCTGTCCTGCCTGCCCTCCAGCGATTCCTGACTTGATAAGAGGTGGTACCTTCATGTATGGAGTTGGCTTCCCTTTGGAGTAGTTCCCTGAGTCCTGGAGTCTTGCCTGACATCCTGACCTTTCTCGTCTTCAGGTCCTTCCCTGACCTGCTTAGGACCTCCGGGTCCTTTCTCCTGGACGTTGGTGTCCTTCCTGACACCCTTCCTTGCCTTCAGGTCCTTCTTGGACCTCTACAGGACCTTCCTGGTCCTTTCCCTTGCTTGGTCTGTTTGGTCTGTGACTACCAAGCACTGCAAGACCCTTCACTGGCCTTGCTCTCCTCCACTGTGTCTGTGCTTGCTGATGGCCTTTCTTTGGCCTGTTTTGTGTAGCCAATGGGCTAACCTGGTTGTTGAGTGCGCAGTGGCTGCTGGGCTGGTACCTGAGCTTGGACCAACCACTCTCTGCTACCATGTACTGATCAGCTGGTTCCTGGAGGCTGGACTTCACCTGAATGGTCACTTATCAGCAATCCCAGAGTTATTGCTCTGCCTCCCAGTTACCCACTGCAGTAACCTTCACACTAACTTCTCTGATGCTACCTGTCTTGCAGCACTGCAGTCCTTGCAATGCTATGTACCTGTTGCAGTGCCTGACAATGGCCCTGTGTGGTGGATTATTGTTGGTCAAGAGGCAAGGTATGATTTATCCCAGCAACACTGGCACTTACACACTAACACACACTGGTGATGGTGATGGAGATGAGCTGGGCAAGCTCCACAAGCCACAGTGTCACAGTGGAGGGTGATGGTCCTACTCTGGAGTATTCCTGGCTGAAGCTCTGGCCCAGACTGAGAAACTGGGGATTTGGAGCTCCTTATATAGCAGGAAAAGGGGAAAATGGGCGCGGGGGGGTTTGTTCAGGAGCTGAACTGGCCTTCCCAAGCCCCCATTTCTGCCTGAACAAACAGCAACCAGACCGGGGCCTGGGCCTGTTTGGTGAAGCTGACTTCCCTGGGCCCAAATCTCTGTTGACTCAGGCCTGAGCTGGACCTCCCCCACCAGCAAGATTGCAGTGATCTCAACCCAGGCAGCCAAGTCCTCAAGTGTCCAGGACCATTGCAGGTCTGATCTGGTGGAGGAAGGGAGCAGTGCTTGCCTCTGGGGTTGGACAGCTGTGGGGGCAATGGTCAAGCTCACTGACAGGTCAGCAACCCTATTGGAAGTGGAGATATGGAACATGAAAGACATGGGTAGTGAAGTAAGCAATCCTACTCATATAATTGATGTTGCAATTGGATTCCTTATCAGTAGATCAGATCAATTACAGGTGAGGGGGGGCAAAATGCTGAGAGGGGAGCTGTTTTGCAGGGGGGGGGATTCTGTGGGGGGCACTTTTGACGACACCCGAGCTCTGCCGGTCTTCGCGAAACTGCCGGCAGCATCGACATCTGCTCCGACACTTTAAGGTTAATATTTTGCGTTACAACAAGACCAGTACAAGCCTAAGCCATGCTATGATGTCCTCCTCCTTCCACATTTCGACTGGGAAGTCTGCTTCCATTGTTTCTTTCTGCCTTGCGCATTTTTGTTCACTTGAAGACTTGTAAAAGCTTAAAGTCCTGCTATGATGTTTTCCTCCTTCCACAGTTTGACTGGGAAGTCTGCGTTCAATGTAGACTTAGAATTGCTAAGCATTAGGCTTGATGTTTCTTTCTTCCGCTTTTCTACTAGGAAATTCACTTGTACTATATCCCTTTGCTATTCGCTTGACTTTAGTTCAAAGCCAGTACAAGCTTTAGTCCTGCTATCTTCCTGCAAATCTTGCGGCAAAAACTATTGATTGATCTATGCCTCAGTGAATGCTCACTTTTAAGAATGTCTCAGTTTTGACTTATTTCCAACGTTGCTGATGAACACTAAGAAAGAAGAAGAAAGTGTCTTTGCAATTGAAATGGAAGGGCAATGACAATGATTGAGCATGGCTGGGGCTGGTGCTCAGCGGCTGAGTGCTGTGCAGATGAGGACGGAGGAGGTGGTGGAGAGGAGCTGTGAGGGAAGCCAGAGTCGTAGGGAGGTAGTTGAGAGGGAGGATGAGAGGCAAGGTAGGTGGAGGGCCAGCAAGGTTTGGGATGTGAGGCATCGGCGGAAGGAGGTTGCCTGTCCTCTCTTTTGCATCTGGCGGACTAATGCTTAGGCTTGCCAGTCTTTTTTTCTAGCCTTCGTTGGAAAAAGAAGAAAGGTCCTGCAGAACTGGCAACCATGAAGGACACACATCCAGCGCCTCCTCACATCCAGCATATACTATACCAAATTAGTCTTAGTTTAGTTAAGTCCATTCCCTCCTCTTTGTCCATCACCGCCCCATCATATCCACCATGAGTTGATGAAAAAGATCCTGTAGAACTCGCGACTCTGAAGGACAGACATCCAGCGCCTCCTCACATGCCTCAGTCACCCACCTGCCACATCCACTCCCGCTGTCCCTGTCACCGCCTCACACAGCATCTGCTTCTTCACCAGCCCCCCGCCATCCACGACTTCTGGACTATGAACATCCACCACCCTCACCTGCTCCTCACCCATCTCATCCTCTGCCTCAAGCGCCAGACAGCCAACCATGCTCTGCAGTTCAGCCAGTGACCCTTACGACCTGAAGAATTTCCTGAGCATTTGAAAAATAATGATAGGAAGAAAATGTTAGCAATTGGCTGTAATGAGGAGGTTGCGTACAACAGGGCCCTGGCTAACAATAAGTAGTAAGTCAGAATAAGATTTAGTCGAACCTGGCCCAACCACTGATGTTTCATGCACCAAGCATCAACAGTGGACTCCACTGGCCTATTGATATCCAGATTGGAAACCAGCTCCAAAAGCACTATTTTCAAAAATGAGCCTGAGGGTAACTCTATTT
>JASANA010007755.1:0-80405 GCA_030248095.1 Ptycholaimellus sp. GST1_10 | reverse complement strand
AGGAAGGAAGGACTAGTGAGGCTGGGCAGCAGTAGAGGGAAAGAGCGCGGGTGAAAAAGGAGGGAAAGGAGAGAGGGCGAAGATCGCGCGCAGAAGAATGAGTCGACTTAGCCGGGGCAGTGTGGAGAGGCTGGGCAAGAGGGGGTGGGAGAAGGGGGGAGCGAAGGTGGAGTGGGGTGAGGAGGGGAGGCGCGGGCTGAGCTTGAGAGGGGGAAGTGGTGTTTGGCGTTGGTGTGAGGGGATAGGGGGAATGGGGGGCGGTTGTGGCTGGAGGTGGTGCCAAGCGTAGAGTACAAGGCGGGATGGCTGCGATTGGCGCCAAGGGTGGGCGGGGGCCAATGGGCGGGGCCAGCTTTGGGGGGAGGGGGATGGGAGAGAGAGAGAGAGAGAGATAGGACGTTGGTAGGGCACCCAGTGCGTACCAGGCAGGGGGAGCAGGGAGGGAGGGACTTGGAGACCCACGTCATCTTTCATCAGCCTTCTGGCTGGATGCTCAGGTGTTGGGTCTCGAGACTTGGGGCGGAGTACGATAGGCCAGGACGCAGGGTGCACCAAGGTGGAGGAGGGCAGGGGCGAAGATAGACGCAGCGCTTTGAGGCAGTCACGCCAGCTGGGAAGGAGGCGAAGTACTTCTTCGATCTAAAGGAGGCAAAGGAGGGCCTAGAGTGAGTAGGGTTTGAGGATTTGGCCCCAGAACGATCCAGATATGAGCAGCTCGGAGGAGGTCAGCTGGATCTCCTGGTTCTGCGGCCTCCGTGGCAACGAGTTCTTCTGCGAAGTTCCCTGCCCATCTTTTCACTCCCATGGAGGGTGGAGGAGAGATGAATGACTGACAGGTGGACGAAGACTACATCCAGGATAAATTCAACCTCACCGGGCTCAATGAGCAGGTCCCGCACTACCGACACGCACTGGACATGATCCTGGACCTGGAACCAGGTCAGCCTTTCCCTTCACTCTCCTTCCATTTGGCCCAACTAGGCTGGTTGAAGACGACGAGCTGGAGGAGAATCCGAGCCAGTCAGACCTGGTGGAGCAGGCTGCGGAGATGCTCTACGGTCTCATCCACGCCCGCTACATACTCACCAATAAAGGCACCCCATCTATTCCTGTCTAAGAGGCGGGACAAGAAGTAGGAAGCTTGGTTGAAGGGATAGCGCAGATGATCGAGAAGTGGCAGAACGGGGAGTTCGGGCACTGCCCGCGCGTCTACTGCGAGAACCAGCAGATGATGCCCATCGGCCTCTCCGACGTCCCCGGGGAGTCCATGGTCAAGCTCTACTGCCCCAAGTGCATGGACGTCTACACACCACGCTCCTCCAAACACCACCACACCGACGGCGCATACTTCGGCACTGGTCACCCACCCCTTTCCTCCCCTCTACCCTACCTCCCCTCCCATCGTCCAATCTCCCACAGGCTTCCCGCACATGCTCTTCTTCGTCCACCCCGAAATGCGGCCGAAGCGACCGCCGACGCAGTTCGTGCCCCGCCTCTACGGCTTCAAGATTCACCCTCAGGCCTACTCCCTTCAGCAGCAGGTGAATCAATCATCTGAGCTCCTCGCCCTGCTCAGCTAAGATGGGCGTAGGCGGCGGCATCCTTCAAGCAGCCGGCGATGGCTCGCCCGCCCGGCGCCGTGGCGGCCTACTCCCCTGCTAAGCTTCCCCAGCACTAACACTCGTCTCTCTCAACCTCACATTTTAGGCCCCACTCCAGGCTTTGTGATTTCGCCTCATTTCCACCTCCTTTTATGTCGCCTCTTTTCCTTTCCATTCTTTGGCCATCTGCAGCAGCAATAGAAATCGCCAGATTACTCATAACTGCTGGAAAACAAAGAAACAGTAAAAGATCGCAAATTTATACCGGGTTAAAATATTGTAAACGAATTTGAAAATTTCGATGGTTTGTTGGCGAACAAGTTTAAAAAATATTTATTAAAGTAATTAGTCTATGTCTCTCTGCTTAAAAATGCAGGCCTATGTCTTAACCTAAGCCTAAGCGGTAATATGTTTGGTGCTTTAATGTCACGCTGAGAAGTTTTAAAAATGGCATTTTATCTGCAAACACCTGGCACGGACAAGCGTTTTTACCCCAGGCATTGGTTAGGAGCGTTATTAGTTTCATTTCATGCTTTTTTGCGCATTTTCTACAGTAAAATCGGACCATATAAAATAGAGAAAGATTGCGACAATTTTGCAACAGTACATTTATACGAAACTACATTTGGATGTTTATATGCCTCTCATCGTATTTTATGCTTGATGCTATTTATCGCCCTAAACCTGGAAATGTAAATCTTAATGTCATGCCCGAAGTTTGATGGCCTCAGCAGTAACCTCCATTGTAGCATCAATAGTGGCGTTGTTAACCTTACCCTTGTTTATTCCCAATAATCCGTAACGTAATTTGGTCATTAACCCAAATATGAGCATGAACAAAATCACGGTTTTTCACGGAGTATGGGTTTTTCTACTCTTCATCCTTTGTAAGGGAGAGGGCGATTAGTTTCGGTTAATCAACTGTCAATAAAACACATTTCCCTACCACTTATTTTCAGTGAAAACCGGGTTTGACTGGTTGCGTGATTGCTTACTTCAGCAAAGCCAGGTTAAAAACTGACAAATTAAGCAATGCATCCAATTGAAGTGTTGAGAACAGGTTGATTTTAAATAAATTGGATGGACGATGTTGTTGAATGATGGTCGAGTAGAATCTACTGCTATTTCAATTCTCTTTGATCTGATATTATTCCGTCGTTGAAATTTAAGAGGCAGTTTTTGGGAGGAGCACGAATGGAAGACCCATGGTTTTCTGACCCCCCTTTTTTATGATGGGAATCAAAAGTACAATATATGGGAAGTAAAATTCATAAATATACTTGGGGTCAAAACTCAATATTCAGGTCAGGACAGCTCTGACCAGTTGGAGGTTGCAAAATTTAAGTTTTTGGCGATTTTATTAATAAAACTCAAATTTCAGACCCATTTCTTTGCTAAAAGTACCCATGTTGGGTATCGATCGATTCGTTAACATAAATTGCAAACAGCTATGGCAATAGTTTTTAAAGTTTTTACCAAAAATTTTCATATTTTATCAGAAAACCAAATCAATTTTTCTCAAAATTTTGGTTTAAAATCGGTTGAGCAGTATTTTGGAAATTGGTAGAAAATGTGTTCAAATTGCCATTAAGGGGTGAGCCAAAAGAGATATAGACCCAAACATGACGAGAACCGGAAATATGCTCTATGTTATAGTATAGGGCAATTTAGCTGATGTAAAATTTTGATGTTAAAAAACCTCCCATTCTTCAGGAAGACAATACTGTTCAATTTCCTTTTGGTAGCTTATCATCGTAAGCCTTAGGCAGGTATTTAGCAAAAAAAAATTGCTGGAGGTAAGTTTATATACATGAAAAATTATCCAAAGTGTGCGACTGGTCAAGAATTTGCCCTATGCTATAACATAGGGCAATGTTGACCAAAAAATTTTTTGTCTTGAATTTTAATTCCAATGGCCTAAATCGATGCTCTGGTCTCAAATACATCTAAAAATATCATTTTTATGCCCAATTTCATCATATTTTTAAATCTAATCTAAAGGTAGTTTTCCTCATTTGAGACCAATCTGAATAAAAATCATTAAAGCAGTTTATCTCAAAATATGATGAAATTGGGCATAAAAATGATATTTTTAGATGTATTTGAAACCAGAGCATCGTTTTAGGCCATTGGAATTAAAATTCAAGACAAAAAATTTTTTGGTCAACATTGCCCTATGTTATAGCATAGGGCAAATTCTTGACCTGCCGCACACTTTGGATAATTTTTCATGTATATAAACTTACCTCCAGCAATTTTTTTTTGCTAAATACCTGCCTAAGGCTTACGATGATAAGCTACCAAAAGGAAATTGAACAGTATTGTCTTCCTGAAGAATGGGAGGTTTTTTAACATCAAAATTTTACATCAGCTAAATTGCCCTATACTATAACATAGAGCATATTTCCGATTCTCGTCATGTTTGGGTCTATATCTCTTTTGGCTCACCCCTTAATGGCAAGTTTGAACACATTTTCTGGACCAAAATTTCGCGAAAAATACGATGGCAAAGTCAAAAACCAGATTTTAAACCAAAAATTTTGAGAAAAATTCATGTTTTTGTGAATCTTCAAAATTTCCATTAATGCCATTGATTTGGTTTTCTGATAAAATATGAAAATGTTTGGTAAAAACTTTAAAAACTATTGCCATAGCTGTTTGCAGTTTATGTTAACGAATCGATCGATACCCAACATGGGTACTTTTAGCAAAGAAATGGGTCTGAAATTTGAGTTTTATTAATAAAATCGCCAAAAACTTAAATTTTGCAACCTCCAACTGGTCAGAGCTGTCCTGACCTGGATATTGAGTTTTGACCCCAAGTATATTTATGAATTTTACTTCATATATATTGTTCTTTTGATTCCCATCATAAAAAAGGGGGGTCAGAAAACCATGGGTCTCGACCATTGGGCCATTCGTGCTCTTCTCACAAAATGCCTCTTAAGCTGTCCTATACTGATAGCGACAACAACAAATCAGTCAGCAAGCCATCTGCACAGCTTCCGCTCATGAAACTTTCCCGTCCTGGCAAAAATAGACGCAATCAGACTAATGAGGGCTTTGCGTAGGCACTCAGCCTCCTGACCAACATCAGGCTATCCCAGCGATGGCCTGTGGCAAGCGAGACTGCGTCCAGGCTTTCATCGCAATCTGCGGTGCCTCGCTCCACTTCCTTTCGAGGCAGAAGAGAAGAGGGATTAAACACAGGCTTCGTCTACTGCCTGCACGGAGGCGGCCTGCTGCTGCTGGGAGCGATGGTGGCGCGGGAGCAGAGCCTCTACTCCAACATCGGCGCCGGGCTCTGGGGCGGCCTCTTCATGGTGGCCGCCGGCGGCCTGGCCCTCAACGCCGCTGTCAGGGGCAGCAAGGCTTCCTTCCCTTCCCCTCCTCCTCCTGCACGGAGGCGGCCTGCTGCTGCTGGGAGCGATGGTGGCGCGGGAGCAGAGCCTCTACTCCAACATCGGCGCCGGGCTCTGGGGCGGCCTCTTCATGGTGGCCGCCGGCGGCCTGGCCCTCAACGCCGCTGTCAGGGGCAGCAAGGCTTCCTTCCCTTCCCCTCCTCCTCCTGCACGGAGGCGGCCTGCTGCTGCTGGGAGCGATGGTGGCGCGGGAGCAGAGCCTCTACTCCAACATCGGCGCCGGGCTCTGGGGCGGCCTCTTCATGGTGGCCGCCGGCGGCCTGGCCCTCAACGCCGCTGTCAGGGGCAGCAAGGCTTCCTTCCCTTCCCCTCCTCCTCCTGCACGGAGGCGGCCTGCTGCTGCTGGGAGCGATGGTGGCGCGGGAGCAGAGCCTCTACTCCAACATCGGCGCCGGGCTCTGGGGCGGCCTCTTCATGGTGGCCGCCGGCGGCCTGGCCCTCAACGCCGCTGTCAGGGGCAGCAAGGCTTCCTTCCCTTCCCCTCCTCCTCCTGCACGGAGGCGGCCTGCTGCTGCTGGGAGCGATGGTGGCGCGGGAGCAGAGCCTCTACTCCAACATCGGCGCCGGGCTCTGGGGCGGCCTCTTCATGGTGGCCGCCGGCGGCCTGGCCCTCAACGCCGCTGTCAGGGGCAGCAAGGCTTCCTTCCCTTCCCCTCCTCCTCCTGCACGGAGGCGGCCTGCTGCTGCTGGGAGCGATGGTGGCGCGGGAGCAGAGCCTCTACTCCAACATCGGCGCCGGGCTCTGGGGCGGCCTCTTCATGGTGGCCGCCGGCGGCCTGGCCCTCAACGCCGCTGTCAGGGGCAGCAAGGCTTCCTTCCCTTCCCCCTCATCCCCCCGCACGGTGGCGGCCTGCTGCTGCTGGGAGCGATGGTGGCGCGGGAGCAGAGCCTCTACTCCAACATCGGCGCCGGGCTCTGGGGCGGCCTCTTCATGGTGGCCGCCGGCGGCCTGGCCCTCAACGCCGCTGTCAGGGGCAGCAAGGCTTCCTTCCCTTCCCCTCCTCCTCCTGCACGGAGGCGGCCTGCTGCTGCTGGGAGCGATGGTGGCGCGGGAGCAGAGCCTCTACTCCAACATCGGCGCCGGGCTCTGGGGCGGCCTCTTCATGGTGGCCGCCGGCGGCCTGGCCCTCAACGCCGCTGTCAGGGGCAGCAAGGCTTCCTTCCCTTCCCCTCCTCCTCCTGCACGGAGGCGGCCTGCTGCTGCTGGGAGCGATGGTGGCGCGGGAGCAGAGCCTCTACTCCAACATCGGCGCCGGGCTCTGGGGCGGCCTCTTCATGGTGGCCGCCGGCGGCCTGGCCCTCAACGCCGCTGTCAGGGGCAGCAAGGCTTCCTTCCCTTCCCCTCCTCCTCCTGCACGGAGGCGGCCTGCTGCTGCTGGGAGCGATGGTGGCGCGGGAGCAGAGCCTCTACTCCAACATCGGCGCCGGGCTCTGGGGCGGCCTCTTCATGGTGGCCGCCGGCGGCCTGGCCCTCAACGCCGCTGTCAGGGGCAGCAAGGCTTCCTTCCCTTCCCCTCCTCCTCCTGCACGGAGGCGGCCTGCTGCTGCTGGGAGCGATGGTGGCGCGGGAGCAGAGCCTCTACTCCAACATCGGCGCCGGGCTCTGGGGCGGCCTCTTCATGGTGGCCGCCGGCGGCCTGGCCCTCAACGCCGCTGTCAGGGGCAGCAAGGCTTCCTTCCCTTCCCCCTCCGCCTCCTGCCCGGAGGCGGCCTGCTGCTGCTGGGAGCGATGGTGGCGCGGGAGCAGAGCCTCTACTCCAACATCGGCGCCGGGCTCTGGGGCGGCCTCTTCATGGTGGCCGCCGGCGGCCTGGCCCTCAACGCCGCTGTCAGGGGCAGCAAGGCTTCCTTCCCTTCCCCTCCTCCTCCTGCACGGAGGCGGCCTGCTGCTGCTGGGAGCGATGGTGGCGCGGGAGCAGAGCCTCTACTCCAACATCGGCGCCGGGCTCTGGGGCGGCCTCTTCATGGTGGCCGCCGGCGGCCTGGCCCTCAACGCCGCTGTCAGGGGCAGCAAGGCTTCCTTCCCTTCCCCTCCTCCTCCTGCACGGAGGCGGCCTGCTGCTGCTGGGAGCGATGGTGGCGCGGGAGCAGAGCCTCTACTCCAACATCGGCGCCGGGCTCTGGGGCGGCCTCTTCATGGTGGCCGCCGGCGGCCTGGCCCTCAACGCCGCTGTCAGGGGCAGCAAGGCTTCCTTCCCTTCCCCTCCTCCTCCTGCACGGAGGCGGCCTGCTGCTGCTGGGAGCGATGGTGGCGCGGGAGCAGAGCCTCTACTCCAACATCGGCGCCGGGCTCTGGGGCGGCCTCTTCATGGTGGCCGCCGGCGGCCTGGCCCTCAACGCCGCTGTCAGGGGCAGCAAGGCTTCCTTCCCTTCCCCTCCTCCTCCTGCACGGAGGCGGCCTGCTGCTGCTGGGAGCGATGGTGGCGCGGGAGCAGAGCCTCTACTCCATTGGTTTTTTTCTTCCCTCTTACATCGGCGCCGGGCTCTGGGGCGGCCTCTTCATGGTGGCCGCCGGCGGCCTGTCGCCCTCAACGCCGCTGTCAGGGGCAGCAAGGCTTCCTTCCCTTCCCCCTCCTCCTCCTGCACGGGGGCGGCCTGCTGCTGCTGGGAGCGAAGGTCGAGCGGGAGCAGAGCCTCTACTCCAACATCGGCGCCGGGCTCTGGGGCGGCCTCTTCATGGTGGCCGCCGGCGGCATTGCCCTCAACGCCGCTGTCAGGGGCAGCAAGGCTTCCTTCCCTTCCCCTCCTCCTCCTGCACGGGGGCGGCCTGCTGCTGCTGGGAGCGATGGTGGCGCGGGAGCAGAGCCTCTACTCCAACATCGGCGCCGGGCTCTGGGGCGGCCTCTTCATGGTGGCCGCCGGCGGCCTGCCCCCGGCCCTCAACGCCGCTGTCAGGGGCAGCAAGGCTTCCTTCCCTTCCCCTCCTCCTCCTGCACGGGGGCGGCCTGCTGCTGCTGGGAGCGATGGTGGCGCGGGAGCAGAGCCTCTACTCCAACATCGGCGCCGGGCTCTGGGGCGGCCTCTTCATGGTGGCCGCCGGCGGCCTGGCCCTCAACGCCGCTGTCAGGGGCAGCAAGGCTTCCTTCCCTTCCCCTCCTCCTCCTGCACGGAGGCGGCCTGCTGCTGCTGGGAGCGATGGTGGCGCGGGAGCAGAGCCTCTACTCCAACATCGGGGGGGGGGGGGGGGGGGTGGAGGGGGTGGGGGAGTTTTGGCGCCGGGCTCTGGGGCGGCCTCTTCATGGTGGCCGCCGGCGGCATGCCCTCACGCCCTCAACGCCGCTGTCAGGGGCTGGAGGGTTTTCTCTCCTCTGGGAGGGGGTGGCGGTTTTTCTCTCTCTGAGGGGGGGCCGGGGCTGCTGGTGGGAGCGCGGCGGGGAGCAGAGGTGTTGGGGGGGGTGGGGGTTTGTGGTGGGGGCCTCGACTCCAACCCCCCCCCCTCTTTTTTTTTACGCTGTCCCCCTCCGCCTTTTCCTCCGAGGGGGCAAGGCTTCCTTCCCTTCCCCTCCTCCTCCTGCACGGAGGCGGCCTGCTGCTGCTGGGAGCGATGGTGGCGCGGGAGCAGAGCCTCTACTCCAACATCGGCGCCGGCTCTGGGGCGGCCTCTTCATGGTGGCCGCCGGCGGCCTGGCCCTCAACGCCGCTGTCAGGGGCAGCAAGGCTTCCCTCCCTTCCCTCCCTCCCCCCGGACGGGGGCGGCCGCCGGGGGGTGGGAGGGGGGGGGGGGGGCGGAGCCTCTACTCCAACATCGGCGCCGGGCTCTGGGGCGGCCTCTTCATGGTGGCCGCCCGCGGCCTGGCCCTCAACGCCGCTGTCAGGGGCAGCAAGGCTTCCTTCCCCTTCCCCTCCTCCTCCTCCCTGCACGGAGGCGGCCTGCTGCTGCTGGGAGCGATGGGTGGCGCGGGAGCAGAGGCCTCTACTCCAACATCGGCGCCGCGGCTCTGGGCGCGGCCTCTTCATGGTGGCCGCCGGCGGCCTGGCCCTCAACGCCGCTGTCAGGGTCCCCCCGGCTCTCCTCCCCCCGCGCCTCCCCTGCTGCAGGGGCGTGGGGGGGGGGGGGGGGGGGCAAGAGCCTCCTCTCCGACGCGCGCCGGCCGGGCTCGGGGCCTCTTCATGGTGGCCGCCCCGCTGCCCCCCCCACCCCGGTGAGGGAGGAGGGCTCCCTCCCCTCCCCCTCCTCCCTCCTGCACGGAGGCGGCCTGCTGCTGCTGGGAGCGATGGTGGCGCGGGAGCAGAGCCTCTACTCCAACATCGGCGCCGGGCTCTGGGGCGGCCTCTTCATGGTGGCCGCCGGCGGACTGGCCCTCAACGCCGCTGTCAGGGGCAGCAAGGCTTCCTTCCCTTCCCCTCCTCCTCCTGCACGGACGGGTCCTGCAGCTGCTCGGAGAGATGGTGGCGCGGGAGCAGAGCCTCTACTCCAACATCGGCGCCGGGCTCTGGGGCGGCCTCTTCATGGTGGCCGCCGGCGGCCTGGCCCTCAACGCCGCTGTCAGGGGCAGCAAGGCTTCCTTCCCTTCCCCTCCTCCTCCTGCACGGGGGCGGCCTGCTGCTGCTGGGAGCGATGGTGGCGCGGGAGCAGAGCCTCTACTCCAACATCGGCGCCGGGCTCTGGGGCGGCCTCTTCATGGTGGCCGCCGGCGGCATTGCCCTCAACGCCGCTGTCAGGGGCAGCAAGGCTTCCTTCCCTTCCCCTCCTCCTCCTGCACGGGGGCGGCCTGCTGCTGCTGGGAGCGATGGTGGCGCGGGAGCAGAGCCTCTACTCCAACATCGGCGCCGGGCTCTGGGGCGGCCTCTTCATGGTGGCCGCCGGCGGCCTGGCTCTCAACGCCGCTGTCAGGGGCAGCAAGGCTCAGCCTTCCCTCATCCTTCCCCTCCTCCTATCACCCTAAGTCCCAGCCCCATTGGCAGTACTTTATGGCCATCTATATGTCGACGAGTCTGCTGGCCGGTCTGGCCCTCCTCCAGGCCGTCGCCTGGTTCGCCTACCGCGGCCAGCACTACGACCTCTTCTTCAGCACCAACGCTGTCTCACCCCCTCTTTGAGCAGTCAGGGTGGAGTGTAGGTGAAGAGTTGGACAGCGGCTGGAGGAGCTGAGCACGAAGGAGCGGGAGCAGTGCGAGCGGGAGGCGAGGCTGAATTCGAGAGAGGCCGATTCCCTACCCTCCTCCCGGTCCAGCCTCCAACTGTGCGCCAATCCTCAGGCCGCCCACTTCAACCGCCTCCTTCTGGTCCCACCTTTCAGACCTGTCCCGCCCCTGCCATAAGATCTCTCTCCTTAGATTGTGGCTGAGTTGGGCGCCGCCTTTGCCATCTGCACGGCGGCTGCCTGCATCCTCCTCATCTGCTGCTGCCAGTGGCACGTGGAGGTTTGGAGAGAGGTGTGGAGAGAATGAGAGAGGATGAGAGATGGCAGCGAGGAGAGCAGAGGGTGGTCTACGTGAAGGAGGAGGGCTCTCCGCATGCAGTTATACTCACGCCTACGCTGAACAAGCGCTCCAACAGCATCCAGCCACCTGTCAGCATAGAATGATACAGCTGAAGAGTTGGCTGAGTTTCTTTAGATGGATTTTGTAAGGATTAAGCCAGCAGAATGTGATGCTTAGGAGAGAAGTAAGGTTTTATGGTTAAAAGTATTGAAAATTAAGGTATGTACAAAGTAGTAACAACCCGTGTTTGAAATTAAGTGCAACATAGTGAATCATTCAAATGCATCAAAAATGGCGAGTTGAAATTCAAAGTTCACTCTGCATTTTCCTCCGCAGTTGTAGGATCTCGATTCTTGCAAAATATGTCTTTTGAACATTGTGCAATAAAAAAGCCAGCTAACCCAATACTCGTGTCTTGTTTCCAGATTGCTTGATGGAAATTTCAATCTGACGACTAGTTTCACCCCAATTGTGAACCTCGTTATTGGCATTCACTAACTCAACTGCAAGCAACCAAGACATCTTATGCCATTTCATCGGAAAAATAAATATTTTTTTACAATTAAGTTTAAATTTAACATTCTCCTGGTTTAGCGCAGCAGCAATGGCTGCTGGCAGAAGGCTCTCCGAAAATTCTGTGTTTGAGCAAAACTGAAAATATGCATGCACATTTCTACTGTTCACAAGGCCAGTAAAAGTGACCGGGCTGGCTAAGCGATGCGAGCTCCAGTGATAGGGCAGGAGTGCGTTGCGTTCGGCATCGAAAACTGGCTCATAGTTCTCGCCTCTTTCAAATCAGCTCTCCATCTTCATTTCATCTAGTTCGGAGTGAAGTCAAAGAACGTTTGAATAGTAAGTAAAAAGGAAGAAGCCAGCTTGCAGCGTGGGCAATGGCGGACGATATTGCTCATGGTGCAGAATTTCACATGCTTCTGCAACCAAATGTCTTGGCTGGCTTCGAAATTCTTTTAGCAGAACCTTGGGCAATGGCAACGCAAGACTGAATTGCCTGCAGTTGCTCCCATAGCCACAGTAGCCTTTCTGCCGAAAGCAGAGGGCCGCGTAGTGTTTGATGCTGCCGGGAAAATGCTCTGCAAATTTTAAGGATGTAGGTCCCCAGAGAAGCGGAAGAGATTTGAGGAAACTGAAATCGATGAAGCTGCTGCCGTAGCCGTTAACCACCGCAAAGCGGTATAGAAGGCGGTAAAATTCATCCTCCATCTGCTCCAAGCTCTCTGCCTTTTTCGCACACGCACAAACCGCCCCACTCTCTAGAAGCTGCCCAAGTGTCGTTTCTACAACAAAATAGTGATTAGATAAAAAAATAGTGATTAGAAGTAAACGAATGAGAATAATTCGCTCTGTCCAGGATCGATTGAGGTTGCAGTTCCAATAGGCCTCGAGTTTGCGCCACAAGGCCACCTGCTCATGGAATGCTGTGCTGTATTTTTCTGGAGGACAGCCTGTGAGTTTGGCAGTTGCTGTGAAGGAGACTCTGAGGCTAGTTGGAGGTGATGGGCAACCGCGATCTATGAAAGTGCTGATGATGCAGGGAACAATGTCCACGCATTCCACTGCTTTGCATGGAGGCGGCTTTGGCGGTTTGCACGTGGTGCTAGTAGATGAGGAAGTAAAAGTTGAACTGCTGGATGAAGTTGTCACTTCTGTCGTCTGAAAAATGTCATTTGGGTACTTTTGTCTTGAGCGCTAGCGATGGCTGCAATTTCGATTGGTAAACCCTAGAACACGTATGAAAGGTATTATGAATTACTTTATCTTATAGGCAATTCATGTGTAACTGTGGATGTGGTGGTTGGCGTTGTTGAAGTGGTAATTTCTGGCGCAATGGTTGGCGTTGTTGAAGGCGGTGGAGTTGGAGTGGTTGTTGTTGATGCCGTTGTGTTTGGAGTTAGTTTGATAGTAGAAAGAGTAGTTGTAGAATTGTCTATAGCAACTGAGGTAGAAATCGTTGGCTCGTTAGTTGTTGTTTTTGGTGGAATTGTGGGAGGTGTTGTTATTGGCGGAATTGTAGGGGTTGTGGTTATTGGTGGAATTGACGGAATTGGAGGGGTTGTGGTTATTGGCGGGATTGTAGGAGTGGTTGTGGGTGGCGGAATTATAGGAGTTGTAGTTTTTGGCGGGATTGAAGGAGTGTTTGTGATTGGCGGAATTTTAGGAGTTGTGGTTAATGGCGGAATTGTAGGAGTTGTAGTTATTGGTGGGATTGAAGAAGTGATTGTGATTGGCGGAATTGTAGGAGTTGTGGTTAATGGCGGGACCTTAGGAGTTGTTGTTATTGGCGAGACTTTAGGAGTTGTTGATATGACTGCTGAAGTCGTCGTGTTTGGAGCAGTAGTTGTTGTGGATGTAGTTGTTGTTGGCGCAAAAGTGGTAGTAAT
Source organism: Ptycholaimellus sp. GST1_10 (assembly GCA_030248095.1). Classification (NCBI taxonomy): domain Eukaryota; kingdom Metazoa; phylum Nematoda; class Chromadorea; order Chromadorida; family Chromadoridae; genus Ptycholaimellus; species Ptycholaimellus sp. GST1_10. The sequence goes on along the minus strand of JASANA010007755.1, from coordinate 67,559 downwards.
AGTGGTATTATCAATGAAAGTAAAAGTTCCCGTTATCGGAGGGTTCGTAGGAGTTGTGGTTATGGGCTTTGGTGAGGTCGTGGTTGACAACGTAGTTGTTAGAGTGGTTGTTGCTAATGCAGTTGTTGTAGGCGTATAAAAAATAGTTGCATTCGGAGTTGTAGCAATGATGGCAACCGTCGTAATTGTTGTTGGTGTCGTAGTGGTTGTAGTGGTAGTTGTTGATGTGGTAGTTGTTGGAGTAGTTGGAGTAGTTGTTGGAGTAGTTGTTGGAGTAGTCGTTGGAGTAGTTGTTGGAGTAGTTGTTGGAGTAGTTGTTGGAGTGGTTGTTGGAGTGGTTGTTGGTGTGGAAGTTGTTGGTGTGGTAGTTGTTGGGGTGGTAGTGGGCGGTGTGGTAGTTGTTGGAGTGGTAGTGGTAGTAGGCGTAGTGGTTGTGGTAGAAGTAGATGTTGTTGTTGTCGTTGGTGTTGTTCTAATGGTTGTAGTTGAGGTACTTGAGGTTGTCGTAGTCGACGTTGTTGTTGCCGGCGTACTGGATGTGTCAGGTGCCTAGAATTTCTTCTCTCATCCTCAAAGCTGCCTCAACGTGGATGACCTTCGTATTGCAGGTGGTCGTATTTGGAGCCTGTCAAGCATTCAATCTCAAGCAACTGGCAGGGATCAAAAAATCAGGCGCTACAGGGTACTCGCAGGGCTGGCAGGGTGTGATCCTTGCGGGGACGCATTTGACGCTCCCTTGATAGTTGACACCTTCGTTGCTGCAGACAAGGTGCTTCCAAATTTCAGACCAAGCAGTGCCAAGACACCGATAGCCCGGGTCACAGGTGCAGTGGGCGTAGTGACTGGTGTAGGTGCAGTGGGAGTGGGCAGGGCACCAGGTCTGGCCTGGGACGGGGTGATGGCGACAGGTGATGTGCCCGTTCCTGCAGCGACACTTCTGGGCACAGCCGCAGCCTGAGATCCATGTGGCGCAGTCCTTAATCGACCAAGCCTTTGTTGAGGATAAGAAAGAAAGGATGTAGGGCCACTTGGTGCTCCTCGCCCCAGTCATCGATGCAGGACTGCAGGCTGTCCAGACTTTCACATTGCCCCTCCTGTCCCAGCAGCTTCCTCGGGCCGGAGCAGTAGCATCCGCTCACGCAACTGAAGCATGATTTGCAGACCAAATAAGCCTGGAGAATGAGTGAAGAAAAATTAAAAAACCCAGGCTTCGATCTGGGTTCCTGGTCTGATGTGAGGGGCGGATAGACAAGGCCGCCTCCTTCTAGAGCATCGCAGTTCACTCGCACTTTTGCCGAATCGTTGCAGTTCCTCCACTCTGCAACCTCTTGACTAGAATCCCATCACAGACGCTCATCTTCTTGAAAAAGAAGCAATAAAATGTTGCTAACGACAGTGCTGCAGAGCCATGGGCAGGGAGCCAATGCCAGCCCGTCCAGGATCCAGGTTGCAGTAGCTGGCCAAAGCCTCATAGAAGCTGCACACCTCTCCGCTCCTCTGCAATTGGCTTTTCTTCCAGCTGCTTTTCCCAGCCCACCAGAAGCACAGTACTTGACAGCTTGCAATCAAGAATCGGAAGAATTGCTGCGCAACAGTAGAGTCCTGAAAATGTGCGACCTGGTGGCTCTATTGGATCGCTGACATTAAAAAAGTAGCCTGAAGACAGGAGGAGAAAGTCGGTTGTAGGCCAGTCAAGGCAGTGCAGGCCTCATCAATCCTGGCTGGCGGTGGTTTCAGCGGTGTGCAGCAGCTTGGATAGCAGCATTCTTGCTTTGTCGTCAATGGAATATTTGGAAGGGTGGCACCAATCATCTGGTGTTTTCTCCTCAATGGCTCGGCCGAAATCCCCAGGATTGGCCAGGACAAGGCCTTGCCTGGTTCGCCAGTCGTTGTTTGGCTTCCCATCCCAGTTCCCGCACACACCAAATAGCTGGCCCTACCGCGTCTCATCCAATTTTAGGCTTTTACGAAATAAATATATGGACGCGGCAAAACCCGAATGACAGCCGCTTTCTCCAGATAAACGCGCACGTTCTGCTGCCCATCGTAGACGACGATAAGCTGAGCCCCAGTAGAGGAGCAGATGCGAGCGATCAGCTCCCAGCCCTCTGCCCCGTACTGCAGTCATCCACAGGCCCTCACTCATCCAATAGTCTCAAATGAGCGGCCTCGACTCACCCGGCGAACAAGCAGGCGGCATTGAGGCAAGTGGGGCTTGTGACAAGCGTCCGGTGGTCGCGGCGGGTCGACGAACGGCAGCGATCTGTCCAATCCGTTCACCTGCCAGGAGTGATCTGCCCTCATTCCCTGCCCCTTGCTCATTCTGGAGAGGGAACGGAAAGTTTAGGCCTGCTCCGCCGCATGCTGATGCGGAGGCCGAAGATGTGCACCTCGATGGCGCCCACGCCTCCGCCCCCTTTCTCGGGTATCAGCAGAACCTAGCGGATCAAGTCTGCCGCTAGACAAGAATAAGTAGGCAGATGGATGAGGCGTACTTTGAAGGGGACTTCCCCGTGAGGGAGACTGGCAAGGATCTTGGGACAGGCTGCCTGGTAGTGATGCGCACGCCCGTCGAAGGAGAGGCAGTGCGGCGCCGTGGCACAGCTGCACAGGGCGTCTTTGCCGTAGACAACTGTAAGTCTAGCTGCCTAGAATCATATAAAAGGGGATGAGAGGTAAACCATTGAATGGCGTGAGGGTGCTGGCCGGGCAGTAGTTGTAGCGACAGGCACCGTCCACGGATCGACTTGGCCGATAGCCGTCTGCCATTGGCCTGGCTTTGGATTGCTGGGTGAAAGGGATTGGTGGAGGTACCGGAGATCTTGGTAAGCATCTCGCGAAGCTGCAGACCCATGCGAGTGCAGAAGAACTCGTGAGTTTTGTTCATCGGTTGGCTTTGGCAGACAGGAATCAATTTGCCACTGAAAGGGCAGTAGCAGCCTAAAGCATTCGCTCTGTTTGCAATGCTCAACTCTTCCATCCGCCAATCCCAACCGTCCACATCATCTTCACACAGGCTGCATGGGCATCCGTTCGAAGGCACAGAATCATAGCCGTATCCGCCTCCATAGCCCCCATCGACGTACGTTGGCGGCTTCGGTCCATAGCCATTACTGTCCCCATAGGTTTGATAGCCGGGAGTTGTGACTTGATAGCCGCCATTATTATACCCACCTTTGCAATTCACGGATAATTTGAGCAAGAGGGAATGAAAAGGCAGAAGAAAAGGACAGTTTGAGCTTGAAAGAAGTTGCTGGCGCCGACAGCGATGACGAAGCAGCGGGCGGTGGGAATCAGGATCCTGGCTGTCCCACCAGCCGTCGCGACTGTAGCTGGGCTCGCGGCCCTCTTGCGTCAGGCACTAGCAAGCGCTGGTCTTTCAGATTGTTCTGCTTCAGGCCCTTTCAAAATAACCTTGCAGAAGCTCTCTGGCTGTGGACAGTAGCAGATGGTCCAGGCCTGCCCAGGGTGCACCATGCGGTTCCCCATTCTTTGCCTCAAAGGTAGCGCTCACTTCCTCCGCCCCTTTGAGAACAGTAATTCCTACCAAGCCGGGGCCTGTTCACAGCGGCAGAGCTGTCTGGGACAGTGCTTGGTGGGCGCAGGCCAGCTTTCGTTCAGCTGCAATTATCCTATCCTTTTCCATCTTACACTTTTTGATAAATGCGAGGCGTGACCCGGTATCGGTGGTTTCCATAGGCACAGGTGGGTGATGGCGGAGTGTAGGGCGGCCAGAAGGAGCGTCGAGAGTGAAAGCTAGAACTGGGCTGCCCAGGACGTCTCACACACTCTCCTCCCGCATCCTCCACCCACCCACCCATCCAACACCCGCAGCCGCTCACGCAATGCCTCAATACCTTCTTCCTATGACCCCAAATCCAGTAGGTTTTCTCATATCCCCACCTCAGCTCTGCACCTATACTGACATTATAGCTGGGAAGCGAGCTGGGAAGCGGAGGGAGGCACTCCTGCCAGCTCAGCTTCTTCTCCTCATCACAGCTCTCCTCTGCAATGCCTATCCTTTCCAAACCCTCCCCACTCGGCATGGGGCATTTGGAACGGCATTCCGGGAAGTCCTGTCGCCAGTGGATGGGCAGGGTTCGGCCCAGCTCCCGATAGCAGGCGGAGATGACGAACTGGAAGATGCCGCAAATGTCGGCCTCCACCCCCAGCGCCGCATCGAAGTTGCACGCCTCCCGTCCCACCGCGTTTAGGGGCTCTAGTGCTGGCTGCAGTGTGATGCCTATTGCAAGGTCTGCTATTAGGGGAGAGGAGGTGGGGAGAGGACGGAGTGGCAGTCGGATGGAAGGCTGTGGAGGAAGAAGCGGGTGCAGAGGGCGCTGTCGCCAGGGATCTGGGCTGCGTAATCCCGACTGGCATCCTCTGGACCGGGTAGACAGCTCCTAGAGTGGACAGAGTAGGGATTTTGAGGCGGGCACAGGGAGTGAAAGCACCCATAAGTCCAGCTGTGTCCGAAACTGTTGTAGTCCTGGAAGTCGTTGCTGGGCTCGCCGTCGAAGTCTCCGCACATCCCCCGGGTCTTAATCAGTCTCCCTTTTGTCCCATCAATGCTCATCCTACCGTGCCAAGTGCCATGCCTTTGAGTTGGTGTGTAAATGAGAAGATTGTGGCTATCATTTGCTGTATCTTTTGAACTAGGATACCTTTGAGCGCAGGAATCGCGGGAGAGAAATTCTGAGGGCTTCTCCTGGCAGGAAAGTGAGGACGAGAGGAGACTGAGAACGCTGCTCCTCCAGATATGCAGTGACACGATAGCCTCCCGCTCCCCCGTACTGACAACCAGTCCAGCACATTCATCTCCATTTCCAGGCAATAAGAAAGGGGCAGCAACTCTGCTAATGACCAGCCGACATTCCTCGCCGACAGGATTAGCCCCACAGGGCAAGTCTCCGGGTGCTCTGGGGAATGCCAACGGCTTTCCTGGCTTCCCTGCCACCCCATTTACCTATCGCGTTAAAGTTGATCATTGGGGAAAGCGATGTTTGGCAAAGTAGCGGACGGCATAGCCGGAGGGCGTGAGTGTAAATAGCTGGCCGTAGATGTCCAGTGACACTTCCACCAACTTGCCAAGAACCAGGCTGGGATGGGGCCGCCTTTCCGTTTTGATCGAAATCTGTAAACCCTGTTTCAATTTTATTTCAAAACCTTGCTTCGCTCAGGGGGGATGCACCGAAAAATTGATGAACTCACTGCTGCTGCTCTCCACCAGCTTGATCCAGCAGTTCTCGCCTCCCTAGGGGTTCATTCTTCCTTCACCCCAAATTGAGGCACAAAAAGAAAACCGCTAGACCTGATAATCCAGCCGGCGGCCATCGAAACTTTGACAGTGCATGCTGCCTGTGCACCAGCACTCCCCGTACTCTGAGCAGTCATCTCTCATCTTCTCAGACAAGAGCATCAGCTGGACGGAACCCTTCGTCTTGGCCGGCACAGGACAGCGGGCGGGCAGACAGCTTCCATCCACCGCCTCTTGCCCCTCTTGCAGCAGACCTTGCCCAGTGCAAGTCCAGGCCCCTCTTCGCTCGCCCAGAGCCAGAACCGGTGCGTTCGTTTCGTTCACGACGCAACCGGGAATCGGAGCCGATTCTCTGGAATTGTTGCCAGGGAAAGCGGGGACACACCGATGTGCTGCCATTGGCAGGTATGTTGGCGGCCTAGGAGCTGTGGCCCGAGACATGCGTAGAGGAGGCGGTCCACCAGGACCTCTTCATGAGGCTGGAAAGACTTGCCCTCAAAGAAGCAGCTGCCGCTACAGCTTGCTCCGGCCTCCAGCTCCCGCTATGTCATTGCTTTGTCTTCTTCAGATTCAGTGGAATCAAAATAATGGCACCAAGTTGCGCTGAAGGCCTTCATCCCGTCTTAGATCCTCTTCTGCAAGTGGAGACTACTAGGCTGGGCCGAGGCGCTTAGAAAACGGAACCTTTGAAGTAGATCAGCTGAGGCCCGTGACTGGTGGCTTTGCAGAGGTAACGAATGCCGTCACTGCCAGTCCATTGCTGGCCCACCGGAAGTCGGACCATCTCCCCGTCCATTTCGCCCACACAGCCTAGGCATGCAGCTCCAATGGGATGCAGCGGAGTGAGGAAGGGACTAGAGGGAACTGCTATTGGAGCTGGCCCATAGAAAGTCGCAGGAACCTCGTCGATAGGCCTTCCTTTCTACCGCATCATTCAAGAGCTGCTGGGAGGCGTCTGGGTCGCCCGGCAGCCAAGGCCGAAGGCCGAACAGCAGACTGCAGCTCAGCCACTGCAATCCTCTACTCTTCCTATCCTATGATCCTCTCCTATCTAAACTTTGTTTGCTTGCGAATCGCGTAATGGTTTTTAGTTGAGAATGAAGTAAAACTTAAATAAAATGGTGTAGGAACGAAAAAAGAATATAATTAGGAGAATAAGTGAACCTGAATTTGGGTATTGAGGAGGCTACGGTGTGCGGATTGGATGACGACAGCGTTGCAATCCTCCTGGGCCAAGCACAATTGGAAGCAGTGGTTTTTAGAGCGGCTAAGCTGCTGCTTCACTTCCACTCTTGGCCAGGACAACAGGTCCTCGTCCACATATCTCCAAATGCGAAAATGCATTCAGTTTATTTTCCTTTGCTGTTCTTGTTTATAGCTGGAGCCTTAGAAAGCAGTTGCCGGAGGTGAGAGCGTTGGAGGCAAGCTCAAGAAAAGCTGAGGTCAGGGCGAACAGCAGCATTGTCCACAATTTCCTTGCTTTTAGCGCCGATACATTAGCTCTTCACGCCTAGGCTAGATCCAGGACAGAAAAGGCAAGAATGGAGCGGGAGGAGGAAGGCAAGACATATTAGAGGATGGGCGGCTTCCACTTGAGTCATATCATCAGTCTAGCCGTCTAAGGCCCATCCCGCCGCTCCAATGAGTCACAAATTCGCCAGTTTTCACGCCCATCAAAAAATTATGGCTCTTTTTAACTAAAGTTTAAATAACGGGTGAAAAAAAGTTTATCCAAAACTCGCAGAGGACAAAGTATTCGAGCAATGTATGTAATTTGTCTTGTTTGAAAAACCGGAATTCATTTCTGTGAAAAAACGGAGTTATTATTAATTTCCAAAATTAAGGCGATAGTCTGGCGACGGCGGGATTCAGGCCGCAGCGGGTGCGGGAGATCTGGAACCAGCTCATTGAGAAGGTGGTCACGGGCGGAACGGGGCCTTCTTGCAGCACGCCAGTCAACTGCTTCGTGTCTCACAATGATCCACTATGATCTGATCCTTCACTCCTTTCCTCGATCATTCAATGCCTGCATGACCTTTCTCATGTTTTTTTGTTTGATTCCGCCGATAGGCGACCTCTTCTCTCACCCAGCTCTGTGAATAAATTATGGTGTCCTCAAAAAATTTGAAACGTGAAAAAACTTAAAAAAATTTACTTTAAATGCGTCGTCCTTATAAATTGTGCTTCTCAATCCTCATTAATTAACCTTTTTCAAACAAAGAACATTGATGTCTACGGCATAGACTTTGATTGAGACTAGTATTCCGACTCTCTGTTATTTTCCAGTTGAATTCCCCATTCCTGACAGTAGGCAGGAGGAGTAGAATGAAGCTGAGCGGAGGTGGGTATTCAAAGTGGCGCTAGAAATGACTCAATGCCAAGGCGAGGCTCAGGGAGGCGAGGGCCCCTGGCTTCTGGAAGCGTCGAAATAGCACCCCCTACTCACCCATTCATTGCACCAGGCCAAGCCTACGCTTCCTTCCACTCACTTCCTCCTCCAACTACTTCCTTTCTTCCAACATGCTCGGCATCAGTGGGGCCCGAGCCTCCGGGGAGTCTGTGCGGACGCAGAACGGTTTTATCACTTCACTTTCGCTCTATTCTGATGACTATGCTGGATTTGGTGTGCAGTGCAAGCGGCGGCAGCCATAGCCAACATCGTGAAGAGCTCTCTGGGCCCCGTCGGACTGGACAAGATGCTTGTGGATGATGTCGGGGTAAGAGGCTTTGGAAAGCGGACTGAGGAGGTGGAGAGGAGTGAAAAGTGAACTGCAGGATGTGACGATCACCAACGACGGAGCCACGATCCTGAAGCAGCTGGAGGTGGAGCACCCGGCGGCCAAGGTCCTCGTGGAGCTCGCCCAGTTGCAGGATGAGGAGGTGAAATGGAAGGAGAAGAAGATGGGCGGGGTGAATGAAAGGGGTGATTGAAGGTTGGGGACGGAACGACGTCGGTGGTGATCGTGGCTGCAGAGCTGCTGAAGAATGCCGACGAGTTGGTCAAGGCCAAGATCCATCCCACAACCATCATCTCTGGCTACCGCCTGGCATGCAAGGAGGCCGTCAAGTATATCCAGGTGCCGCAGTCATCTAGGTTGAGGGATAAGAAATGAGCGTGAGGGTTGAGGAGCATCTGGCAATGCCGGTGTCAGAGCTGGGCACGGAGTCCATCCTGGGAGCGGCGAAGACTTCGATGTCGTCCAAGTTGATCGGGGCGGACGCGGACTTCTTCGCGGGGCTGGTGGTGGAGGCGGTGGAGGCGGTCAAGGTGACTGCACCCGGCGGCGGCTTCAAGTACCCCATCAAGGCTGTCAACGTCCTCAAGGCCCACGGACGCTCCATGCGCGAGTCCTATCTCGTCCACGGCTACGCACTCAACTGCACCATCGCCTCACAAGGTCCTTCTTTGCTCCTATGCAATCAGGCAAGAACCCCAAAATTATGTCTCGATTGACAAGAACCGCGGTTTCTGTTCAATAAAGGAGATGGGAGGAGTGAATAAAGATGAATGTTTGAGCGATGCCGCGGCGGATACAGAAGGCGAAGATTGCTCTGCTGGACTTCGGCCTGATGAAGTCCAAGATGCACCTGGGCATCCAGGTGGTCGTCGAGAACCCGGACAACATCGAACAGATCCGCAAAGAGTTCCTTGCCTCCCCTCCCTTCCCTCCCTCCTATAGCATCAAGGGTTTGAAGAGAGGCGGAGATCACTCGACGTCGGGTGGCCAAGATCCTGGCGGCGGGTGCGAACGTGATCCTCACCACCGGCGGCATCGACGACCTGTGCCTGAAGCCGCTGGCGGAGGCCGGAGCCATCGGCGTCCGCCGCTGCCGCAAGCAGGACCTCAAGCGCATCGCCAAGGCCACCGGAGGTTCCCGCCTCCTTCTCTCTGTCCTAGCCAGGAGTGAATGATGATTGAAGGAATGCTGATCAACAGCCTGGCCAATCTGGAGGGGGAGGAGTCCTTCGAGGCCGCCCTGCTGGGGACGGCGGAGGAGGTGGCCCAGGAGCGCGTGGGTGACGAGGAGCTCATCATCGTGCGCGGCACCAAGAACAAGTCCGCCGCCTCCATCATCCTTCGGTAGCTCCCTTCCCTCCCCATCCTTCCTCCTGGTCTAGGGGTGAAAGGGTATTTGAGAGGGGCCAACGACTTCATGGTAGATGAGATGGAGCGCTCCGTGCACGACGCCCTGTGCGTGGTGAAGCGGGTGCTGGAGTCCGGGAAGGTGGTGGTGGGCGGCGGCGCCGTGGAGGCCGCCCTCAACATCTACCTCGAGAACTTTGCCACCTCACTCGTATTCCCCTCACCTCCCAGCCTCCCCTGTTCACTGAGACCAAGAGCACTGGTGTCAGGCGTCCCGGGAGCAGCTGGCAATTGCTGAGTTTGCGTCAGCGCTGCTGGTCATTCCCAAGACGCTGGCGGGGAACGCGGCGGTGGATGCCACGGATCTGGTGGCCAAGCTCCGCGCCTACCACAACAAGGCTCAGACTCAGCCGGACTCCATCCACCTCAAATGGTCCGCCTATCCCTCCCCAGTTCCCTCTGGGGCATGGCTTCTGTCTTTAGGATCGGTCTGGACCTGGAGAAAGGCGAGCATCGGGACAACAAGGCCGCCGGAGTTCTGGAGCCCGTCATGAGCAAGGTTTTCACTTGGCCTCTCCTTCAGACTAATGGCCTGTAGGTATTGGTTGACAGGTGAAATCGCTGAAGTTTGCCACGGAGGCGGCCATCACCATCCTCCGCATCGACGACATGATCAAGATGGACAAGGAGCAAAAGGGACCGCGAGAATAATTCACTCCCCTATGCTACTTTTTTCCTCATCTACTCCTTGTTACTCTCCTCCAGCCCAGTCCCTGTTTTTCAATGCCGAAAGTAAGCGAAGTGATTGTCCCCCTTTTTTCTAGCCAGGCTCGTTGATTTTTGCTTCCCTGCTTCGCTTGGCGCCTGCAAAGCCGAATTCTCTCTCCGCCTTCTCTCGCAGGAATCAAAAAGAGGCCCCTTTTGCATCCCTTCTAATGGGCCTGGAAAAGAGAAAGGCTGCTTTTCCGATGGGCTCAAACGACTTCCTCGCAGGCTGGGCAGAGGAAAGGGCGGGGGTAGGGGAGAAGGTGATGACAGAAGCACCGAAGCACATTTGCCCCCCGGCCAAGCATGGCGCATCCAATTAGTGCCTCACAGGCGGCAGGGCCATAAAAGGTCCTACTCCCATCTTTTCGCAGCGGCCCTTTTGCTTTCCCATCGAAAAGAGCGCAAGAGGCTATCTAGGCTCTTGAGTGCTCTCCGGGATTTCCGGGGAAAGGAGGGCGGAGAAAAAAGGGAGAAAAGGGACTGTGGCGACAAACTTGGCCACAAGGGTACTTTGGCCGGCCCGCTCATGCGGCTCAGGCAAGAGCTCTCCAGTTTCTCTACCAGCCAGCAGACACGCGGCATTCTGCCAGCATCGATCTTGGTCTGAAGTGCGCGCCGCACCCCACAGCTGAAGACGCTTCCCCTTCTTACAGCCAGCCCTGCTTTTCTCTTTCTCTTCCGCCTTTCTTTGACCCTTCCGATTTCTGTCTGTCTCTCTTTTTTTATCTGGTGCCCAGGAAAGGAAGGAAGTGGGGGCCAGAATGAAAGATGATGCGGCGGGGCGGTAGATGGATGGCTTTGATGACGCTGAGGCCTGCTTATTCCACAGGGGGGAATTGGCGCTCTGCAGGCCCCAGCGCCTCCAATCCCTCTCTGCAGCAGGGGCCTTTGTGGAGAAAATGGGATGGCTTTAGGCGGCGGCAAAGGGATTATGACACAAACGCTTCTCTTTCCCCCCTTCCCACACTGAGGGGAAGGGGGCGCCTCCTGTTTATTCCCAGCTTAACAACGCCTCTCCTCCTCCCTTCAGCCTTCTCGTGCGGGAAGATTAGCGCGCGTGCATGCGGGCAGACTGCAGATTGGGGCAAGCCCATGGCCTGAACGCTGGGTAGAGGCATCGAATTGGTGGAGGCATCCTTCCTGTCTCTGCGGTGGTGGTAGGAGGGGCATGCGCTAGGAGAGGCTAGACGATGCCGGGAGCACTGGCCACTCTGGGGGCTGGCGGAGAGGCAGCCAGCGGGGAGGAGGCGGCCACCCTCACTGCCCAGTCGCCCTGTGAGGATCGGGACACTGTCACCGTTGTCCTGCCGGCACCCAAGCGACGCTCACTCATTCAGGTGGGCGAGGATTGGAGGAGGAAGAGAAAAGGAAGGAGGGGGTTGCAGCAGGTGTACAATCGACTGCCCTGGCGATTGCTGGGCTCGGTGTTGCTGGTGGTGCTGTTGGTGGGGCTGCTGACGACCTCCATCCTCCTCTCCATCTACATTCCCCGATTCAGCGAGGCTGCTAATCGTCGCTATCAGCTGAAACTCGTCAGAGACATCAACTCTGCTCCCGGCGTCACTTGGAAGGTTGAACCTCTGATTTTGGAAGTTTAACTTTACAATTTTTAACTCCTTCTTTTGTATTTCCGGAAAGCAAGGCAAAAGTAATGTTGAGTAAAATCATAAAGGACCTAAAAATCAAAAACACAACTATGAAAACATGAACACAAACATGAACAACTATTTCAGTTTGCCAATCTTTATCTAATAACACTTAACTTTAACACCCCAGCCTCGTAATACCAAAAACATAATCCGCACAGCAAAAACATCAAAAACACATCCACCCTTTTGAACCATCAATATCAAACAAATAATCAACTGAACAGAGAGCACCTAGAGCAGATCTAATCTCAGTGAGTGGGTAGACAGTGATGGGCTGCAATGAGAACGACAGCCACCAGGCCCACGACGACGGTGAGGTCCAGGTAGCGGCGGCCCAGCAACGCCTCGCCCCACTCCCTTAGGCCGTCCCCCCAGAAGGCCGCGTTGCAGGCGCGCCCTCGACAGGTGCACACCCGACCGCCTCGCACACCCGCGCAGCCCAGCTCTGTCTCCTGTCAATATTGCTCAGTTCTTAGCCCATGCACACATATTAGGGGGGGAGAGGAAGAGGGAGGGGGAGGGGGAACGAACTTTGGAAGGGCAAGGGAGGCAGCCGTAGTTGAAGTAGCGGCGGAGTTGCCAGCGGTAGCAGCAGGCCTCGCCGCGCACGCACTCGGATAGACGGGGCATCACCACACCTCGCTTCCTGCTCCGCACGCCTACCACGCACTGCGAGCACTCAACCACCTCCATAGCACACACTGCCACTACTAGAGCCACAGCACAAATGCATTTCATTGTTGGACTGAGAGGAGGATTTCATTCGCTTTCTGACTTAAAGAGCATAAAATATAGTTATCATATTTTACGTTGCTTTATTAATTTTTGCAAGCCGCCAATACTTTTACAGACACAGCAGCAGCTTTACGACAAAATCGAATGATTCGAATTTTATTCCGCTACGAGATATCAGCAATGTTCCAGGCCAGATACAACAAGTTTGCCAAACAAGCCGGTGCCATCGGGAAGGACGCCGCCAAACTGGAGCTGTCCACCACCAGTTACCCCCTCCCTCAACTCCTTCCACTAACCTGAGTTGTTGCCCTGGGTAGTGCCGGACTTCAAATCCTACGTGTTCCTGGAGTACGAGGCGGCCAACTACAGCGAGATGCACGCCCATCGCCTCGCCGCCCTCCCTCCGCCCTCCCAGCCCTTCCTCGACGCCCGCCTGCGCTGGCCCCACTGCTTCAGCCTCCATCAGATCTACAACCAAGGCGGCTGCGGCTCCTGCTATGTTCACACTCCTCCTTTGGGAGGCTGTGGGAGGGAAGGATGGGGAGGAGGAGGTTTGCAGGCAACGGTGGCGGCGTCGGTGATCTCGGACAGGATCTGCATCCACAGCGGCGGCAAGGAGCAGGCGGTGATGAGTGTGGAGGAGATCGTGACCTGCTGCCGGGCCTTCGGAGGCTGCAACAGCAACGGCTGCGGGGGCGGCGTGGGGCTGGACGGCTTCCTCATGTGGCGCGACGTGGGCCTCGTCACCGGCGGCCCCTTCGGCTCCATCGACGGCTGCAAGCCATACTCCTTTCACTCCAGGCAATGGGCCTTCTAGCCTTCTGGCCTTCTAGCTGTTGAGAAGGCTGCAGATGCGGAGCGCCCTGCTCAGAGGCCAGCTATGCTGCGTCCAGAACTGGAGCCTGCGTCAAGAAATGCTCCCCCTTCTATGCCAAGTCTTATGAGGAGGACAAGTATTATGGTTCTCCATCCTTGCTTTCCCTGACACAACTAGCACAGCCTCTCTTCATGAACGGCCTTTGCAGGTGAAGGAGTGTACAGGTTTGACAAAATTTACCACACCCTCAGGCTGTCCAGCCAAGGTGAGGCATTAAGTTTGCTCCAGCTTCGTGTAATCTCAAATAATGGCTGATGCGCAGAAGACAGAGTGGAGATAGTGAAGCGAGAGCTCTACCACAACGGGCCGCTAAGTCTCTGCTTCACAGCCTACGAGGACCTACAGCACTACCGATCAGGCTAGAGTCTTAGGGAGTAAGAGGGGGTGAGTGGTTGGGGGGTTGCAGGGGTATACACACACGTGGCGGGTGAGGCACTGATGGGGCACTGCATCAAGCTGATCGGATGGGACGAGCGGGAAGGAAGAGAGGCCTGGCTCGCCGTCAACACTTGGGGAAGGGACTGGGGAGAAGACGGTGCACCTATTCTTGCTTGGCGCCCAGCTCCTAGCACATTCAGCTCCCTCTTCCAGGCACTTTTCGCATCACCTACAACACTTCCCTCATCGATCTCAACGCCGGCCTGCCCAAAACTCGATGAGACTGAGCACTTTGCTGCTTTTGTAGTCCCTTTTTCACTCTCTTCCTTCTAGTGTACATTGCAACTGATTCTCACTTATACTTCCAATGCTGTTTGGGGCGTATTTCGTGCAGAGCAGGGTTAACTTTAATGATTACAATCCTATGAAACACTACTTTACAATATTTAATTTTAAATTTTTTAAAGTAATTAATTTTTGACCGCGAAGCGGGCCCGAAGGGCCCGCTTCGCGGTCTATACATGTGACTGGATTTTTGTCCATATATATATATATATCTTTATATAATACGGGTGATGATATTTTCAGGATGGCCTTGGCGCCATATGGATTCTAAACCAATCCTGGCACATGATAGCTTTTTGGATAGATCTCAGTGAGTTACACAAAATATGTAGGGATGTCCTCGCCATTTTTTCATTGAAATAATTTATGATTGAAAACGTTCTCAATTTTGGTCATTTTTCATTTTGAAACCTGCTTGCTCATTCAATTTTTGACTTTTCTTGTCGGACTTTTTTTTCAATTCAAGGCAAAACAATTCTTTTCAAGATGCCAAACTTACTTTTTTAATTTTTTGACATTATTTTATTAAAAAATTGCATTGAGTGAAGTCAATTTTCGCGATTTGGGCTCTACTCAGGGTGCTGATGTTTCAAGGCATTTATTAGTAAGGATGGCTGCAGTAGTTAGAGTAAAGCAGCACTGATTGCTTTGAAAGCGTTTGTATGCATTGCTGAGCAGCAGCATACACATAAGCTTATTGATTATTGATGTGTACTCTGCTGAACTAAAGTTAAATACTTGATAGTTTTGAACAATATTTTTTAAGTAATCTTTGTTATGTGTAGCAATAATGTATAGCAATAAAAATAAATAAATGATAAGGGTGGAAAGAATAGGAAAAATTAAATAATTGAGATGGGGGGCCGCGCTAAGCGGGGCCACTGACCCATATTACTAGTATATATATATATATATATTTCTATCTGGAATGGCCGGGGCCCTGCGAATTCTCAACGGATTTTGACAAACTTTTTTTTTCCTGAAAGCTAAAGCTTGCCGCTCGAATCTTGGCAGGGTGGAACTGGTGCCGGATTATTTGAAACATCAAATTTTTGAGTCAAAAAATTTTTTCCCCAAAAAAGAACCATTTTCTCCATAGTAACTGAACGGCTGAAAATTGCACAGACGAGTTGAGTTTTTTTGTTCACAATTCATACCTGCTGATTCTAAATATGTGCTTACTTTTGAATTTGGTTGAAAAACCACAGACTTTTCCTTTTGAGAGAAAAATTGTCGTTTTGAATGGCTGAAAATTGCACACAAGACTTGAGTTTTTTTGTTCACAATTCATAACTGCTGATTCTAAATATGCGCTTACTTTTGAATTTGGTTGAGAAACCACAGACTTTTCCTTTTACTGATCCTAGGGCGCGACAGCGCCCTAGTTATGAATGGGCGATCGAGTTTTTGGGTACTTGTGTGTCACGAGGTTCAGCGCCTTGGATATTGGTTAAAACTAGGGACATATATACATCAATCGAAAGCTTGAAAAAAGATCTCGATGAGGAAAATCATGAAATTTTGATTTATGGCTTAGAATTTTAGAAATCTGGAGAAAACCTTTAAAAGTTGAATAAAAATGGACATATTTGTATTTGAACGAATGGCATTTTAAAACAAAAGCGAAATTCAAAAAACTAAGAATTACGTGTTTTAGAAAATTGTTCCAGCTATTCAGTGATACTATTTTTGGCATAGTTTTATTGGAGAAATTTCTCAATCAATTCATGTTTCCTAATGCCGATTTGTTCAATTTTGCGCTCTACCCATTTCTCTGATGTTTCATTTGAGGCAAACTGCGCAGATTTGCATGCCCAAATGCAATTGATGTGCAGGTTGTTATAGGTTTGTCATCCTTTGGCTTGCAGTCGCTGGTACTTTGCATGAAATCGAATTGATTGATGGAGTGCTAGGTTGAACCCTATGGCTTATATATATCAATCGAAAGCTCTCAGTCTGCTCCAGATGGCAATTGACCAACCAGATGGCACCAATCAAAGATTTGCATGTTTTGGCAAATTTTTTCATCAGCTTTCTAATAATGGTGTTGTTTTTGTTATAGGTTACATGGAGAAATTTACCAATGAGTTCACGTTTTTGAGAGTTATTTTGCTCGATTTTATGCTCTACCGATTTCGGCTTATGGGCTTTTCGGCTTATCTACCCATTTTACCTAAACAGCAAGTGATGGCTTTTTCCTCAATGACTGTCTGAAGCCTTGTTCATGTGGCAAGTAAATATGTCTTCCACATGGCCAAGATCTTGACAAGAATAAAATGCTACAGCATGAACAGCTTATGAATTGTCAATCATCAAAAAGAACTAGACAAGGTTTGACAAAATCGTGATTAATTTTGGTTTAAATAATGAACCGTGTTGAGTTAAAATTTTAACAGGTTCATCTACATACTCCACTGATCATTCATAAGCAGGCGGCAATTTTGGCACAAATAGGACAAAAATAATGAGAGAGAGATAAACTAAAAAAAATAACCAATGATATAAAAAAATGCGTTAAAATGTAATTCAATGCTTTGAAGTTAAATCAATTTTTTTAATAAATTTTTAGTTTGATGAAATTATTATTTTACTTAATTAGGTGTAACAAAATAAAGCAAACAAAGTTAAAATTAAATTGAAATTAGCTGAGGTCAATATGTTCAATTTTTATTTTAATCTGAAACATGGTTCAACTTTTTACGAGACTTAAAAATTACTTAGTAAGGCTCACATATAACTTAATTATCATTCAAGCAGAAACTGAAGACAAAACAAAAACTGGAATAATCTAGGTGACAGGGTTCCTGCCATAAATTGCCGCCTGCTTATGAATGATCAGTGGAGTATGTAGATGAACCTGTTAAAATTTTAACTCAACACGGTTCATTATTTAAACCAAAATTAATCACGATTTTGTCAAACCTTGTCTAGTTCTTTTTGATGATTGACAATTCATAAGCTGTTCATGCTGTAGCATTTTATTCTTATTTGTGGTTTGTGCGTCGCCTTTTGCTCTTGGGCTTTTTACTTTTGTTTTTGTTAAAGAGAATTTCTTTTGTGAGGTGTGTTTTTTGTACTTTTTTTCTACATATTTTTTTTTTTTTGGGTTTTCAATTTTAAAAAATATAACAGATTTATAATTTCGCAACTTTTATTTTTTTTATTTTTTTTTTTTGTTGTTTTTTTTGAAATTAACCGGCATCCTTCATTAAACAACTAATTTGGTTGAAAAAGGGGGGGGTAATTATTTTTTTTGTTTTTTAGTTGTTTATTTTTAGCTAATTTTAATACTTTTAAGAAACGCTGCATGAGAGAAGCAAGCTTGGATGTGAGGGGGTTGCATTTGATTTTTAATTCCCATTTTTTCGATTAGTATCCGAAAGATGGAAGATATTGATCATCACATGGCTCATAATGAGCTTGAAATGTTTAGCTGGTGAGCTCTAAATGACAACATCTAAATTGGGCTGGCGCGAGGGAGCGTAGCGACCGTTAGCGCCCAGCCCCTCTTTTCGACCAAGGTGTATGTTTTGGGGGTTATTGCTAGATCTCAATTTTGATAAGGCTCTAGCTCCTCACTAAAGGTCTTTTCTCCCAAAAATCGATTGCCCTGAGTAAAAGTCACAAATTTCTCAAAAATTAATTCGTTTGCCAGTTAGTTTGCATTGTATTTTCATTTTTGAATATTTTCTTTTCGTTATATTTTTACACAAGTTTTTTAAATTACTTTTTTATATATCGAATATAAACAGCATATATAACATTTGTATTTGTACATTTTATGCTATATTAAAAGTGGAAGAAATATCTGGTACCATCGGCAGGCCAAATGTGGGACTCTTTTCTCCAAAATTTGCAATAGGTTCGAGTAAAAAGTCAAGGAAATACATTTTCTACTGGTGGTATCTGCTGTGTCATCTGCATTTTGTTTTTGGGCGCGCAGGAACTGAGCCCCTGAACGGCGCGCCCAAAACAAAATGCATCTGTCCAAGCAGCAGATTCCACTAGTAGAAAATGTATTTCCTTGACTTTTTACTCGAACCTATTGCAAATTTTGGAGAAAAGAGTCCCACATTTGGCCTGCCGATGGTACCAGATATGTACACTTTTGATATACAGGGACCTAGGTGTTCTTAGGGACCTAGGTGTTCTAAGGGACCTAGGTGTTCTTGTCTCCGCTTCACTCTCACACTCGGCGCATGTGACCTCTGTCTGCTGCAAAGCCCAATCAATTTGTTACCTCCTCAAAAATGTTTCTCAGCCCCAGATGCCAACAATCTGACTAGAGCCTTTGCAACCTTTGTACGCCCCATTCTAGAATATGCCTCGCCAGCATGGAATTCACTGCAAAAGGCTGATGTGAAGCGCCTAGAGGATGTTCAGCGTTCTTTTACTCGCTTTATATTTTGCCGCTGCCGCATTGCTAATTTGGGCTTGGGCTATCAGTACCGCCTGCAACAATTAGGCCTAGACTCACTTGAAAACAGATGCTTTAAATTTGACCTTATCTTTTTGTACAATGTGTTCCACGGAAAGCAGCACTGTCCAGGACTTGTCAATCGAAAAATCAACAGCCGACCTCTAATGCATAATTGCCGCCTCACAGTAGACGTGAGGGCCTCGAGGCTTGCCTCCCAAAGCTGGCCTCAGCGAGTGGTAGGTGACTGGAATAGGCTTTCGGAGGACATCATCCTTGGCCCCCGGGGGGCCTTTGAAACGGCAGTGCAGTCTTTGTGGACGCCTCCGCCGCTTTAGCCTTTCAGTTGCCAGTTGGCTTTTCTTCGCTCTTTATTCAAGCATTCATGCTGTTCTTTGATATTCAGTAGGTGTGATCACTCACTACTGTCTACTCCCAACTCGCTTGGATGAATAAACGAATAGAAAGGTTAAACAATTTGTGTCTAAGCTATGGCCTAATGGGAACCAAATTGAAGCTAAAACCGTTCCAAAAACGAATTTCCTAAATCCGTAATTTTGAAAAATGTTAGGGAAAGCTAAATTTAGCTGAATTTCGGGCAAGCAAAAAACATTACTCACAATTTGTGGTTTATAAGTACATAAAGGGACAAATGGAAAAAGGCTAGAAAAAGTAGGTGAATATGAATGTCGGAAGCTATTGGGTGATGGGCAGTGATTAATCAAAAATTTTAGCTGGCTTTCCGAATCACCTGCCGCTTACAGAAACCAATGTTTTCTTAATTCACACAGTGATCATGTGTATTTTCTAAATAGGGTCTACTGAAGCAAAACCATCCTGTCCTGATTGCATTGTTTACTCCATTTCTGAGTAGCCGAGGGCATTGCAGCAGATGCTGTTGAGCACTGGAATGCCAAACAAGAGCGCAACACCCAGCACAGACGGCACAAACGCACAGAGGCAGTAAACCTGTGTTCAAGCGCGTAGAAATGGAAGCAAGAGAAGAAATGGCTCTTATTCAGTCCAAGCAGGGTGGCAAGCGCTCTAAGTCCCAGCGCAAAGCCGCGAAGAGAGCCTCCAAGGCGATCAAGCGGGCCTCTCTGACGGACTCAGACAATGGAGCTGAGGAAAAGCAGCCTCGAGAGGAGGAGGGCTCCTTCCAGCTCCTTCCGGTGTCGGAGTTCGAGACCCACATCTTTCCCTGCCTTCCCCCACAACAGTGAGTGATGGGTGTTGGAGAAAATAAGGGGATTGAGGCTGCTGGAAGAGACAGACTGGATGGCACTGCGTTGCGCTAGCAAGGCCATGAACGCCTATGTGGGCGGTGTCGTGGGCTTCACCATCAACCTCTCCCGCTACAAGTTTCTCCCTCTTCCCAAATCTTTCTTACTCATACCTCATGATTCATCTAACATAAGCTAAGCTGTCTATTTCATAAGCATTCCAACAGCTTCTCTCACCGTTGGTATGGTCTTTCTGCTGAATCCATTGTGCAAGTAATAGAATTGTGATGAAGTGAAGCGTGGGCGCAGGCCATACGGAACGATGTACACTTCCGTCTGGCTGCCGATAGATACGCGACGGTTCGAGTTCGAGCGGGACTACCTCCACGAGTCTGGCTTCATTAGCCATTTCCTCGAAGTCAACCCCCATTCCCTTTCCTCTTCCTCCTCCATTCACAAGCTCCTCTTTCCTCTGCAGCATCGCCTGCGAGGCCTGAAGGAGCTGCGTAGTCTCCGCCTCCCACTCTCCTTCATCAGCCAGGCACGCCTTCTCCACCCCTTCAGCGCCAGTCTCCGCGAACTGGACCTCTGCCCCCTCGGCCGCAAGAGTTTCCCCTCCAACGCTTCGTCCCTCCACCCATCACCCTCGCCCACCAGCATCCAATCCCTCCCATTCACAGGGGGCAGGCCAGTCTCATATCACTGCTGCGGAAGCTGGACCGTCTGGAAGAAGTCCGCCTGCCCTTCTGCAAGCCGGCCATCTGGGATGCTCTGCCTCCCAGCCTACGTCGCCTGGACCTCGCCTCGCCAAACTATTGGTCGCCACGCCAGGCCATCTTCGGTGCCTTCTTCACTTTTTTGCTCTCTGCCCAACCTCGGCCGCGCACCTTTCTCTGCAGGCAGCAAGCGATTGGAGAAACTGAGCCGACTCAGGACGCCCAAGGAGTCCAACAGGGCCCAGACGACGCTGCTCTGGAGCCTGGCGCCAGGCTTGAGTCAGCTGCGGATCACCGGCTTTGCCGAATACTGGCTCTATGACGGGTTTGTGTAATATACAGAACATAACTTTCTATTACATAACATAACGTAGTGCACTACATAACATAACTTAGTAAAATTTTTTTCATAACTTACTTGGATTGTCTACTACAGAACAGTACTTAGTCAAAAATTTTTGTTATGTTATGTAAAAGACATATTTGAATTTTTTAATCAAATTGTTTTTGTTTTGTTATTGTGGTGGTATTTTTGATTGTGTCTGGAATGTTTTTTTTATTTCTTTTTTGTGTTTGTTATTTGTGTTATTGAGTTTTTTTGTTTGGGTGTTGAGATGAGTGATGGTTTGTGTTGTGGTGGGGGTTTTTTTGTTGTGGTTTTTTTGGTTGGTGATTGCTTTTGAGTTTTGTTTTGTTTTTAGTTGTTATTTGTAGGTTTGGTTGTTTTTGTTTGTTATGTTGTGGTGTTGTTTAGTTGTGTTGGTGTGGTATGTGATGGTTATATAGTTTGGTTGGGGATGATGATTTTTATTTGGTGGTATGTGTTATGGGGGGGAGTTTTGGTTTGTCGTATATGTGTTGGTGGGAGGTGTTGGTTTTTGCGCTCATTCTCGGTGTATTCTGTTCCGTCTCCCTCCATTTCCTCTCATTTACTCTTTCTCTTTTCTCTTCCTTATGTATTTTTGTTTTATTCGTTTGTGGTTCTGTTTGTGTTGTGAGTGTGTGTGTGTGGGTGGTGGGTGTGGGGGGGTGGTTGTGTATGGGTGTGGGGGGGGTGGGGGGGAGGGGAGGCTAGGGGAAGTGTGGGAGTGTGGTGAAGAATCTGGATGTGATATGGGTGAGGATATAGGAAGGTATGTGGGTGTGCATGAAGAGGAAGGATCTGCGGCTCTTCATCTAGCTCCTGTATCGCTAAATCATGTCACCTGCTGATTCAGTTTCTGTTCGTTGTTTTGGGTGTTGTCTCTTTGTTATATGGGTGTGTCTGTGTTAGGAAAGTGGTATGCTGGTCCCAGGAAGTATGTCTGTGTAGTTGTGAAGTTCACTTTTTCAATGGTATGTCGTGTTTTTGTTTGTCTCTCTTTTCTTTGTCGTTTATTGTTGTCTGTCTGTGTGCTGGTGATAGAGAGAGGTGGTGAGTGAGAGAGTTGAGTCGACCCTCTGTGTATTTTAGTTATTTATAGTCTTTTTTTTTTGTTTCGTTTATTTTTATGGTATTATGTTGGTATTATTATACTGGTCTGGTGTTGTTTAGTTGGTTGCTTTGCTTATGTTATATGTGTGAGGTGGGATCGTGTGTTTTCATGTTCTGTTTTCTCTTTTTGTATTGATGTAGTGATTAAGTTATTTATTACTGAAATTGTGAATCTCCGCTTCAGTGTTTTTTCTCTCTTAGCTGGTCTCTTTATAATACTTGCAATCAAGTTAGCTTGGGCATCAAGGTAATGAAATTTATATTGATTCTACTTATCATGAAACTAGCTTGGGCTCTAAGGTGATGAAATTTAATTTGAAACTCTTATCATGAAATTATACTTACAAAATGTTGAACCTCTAAAGAGCTAAGAGAGCCCAGAAAATTTTGGCCACCTTAGGATGAATGTTTAAATAGGGATAAAAATAAAAACTAAACATTGGTTTAAATTGAAAAAAACATTGAAAAAATGATGCAATGAAAATTTATTATTTTGAAAAAAAAATTGTATTAGTTTTTGCAGATTTTTGTTTTTTCCAGCTACCAACAACATTTGTTTGAATTATTTAAAGTTTTTCATGCTGTATGTGTACTTTAACCTGCCAAAAAATAGTATAATTACAATTGTGAAAATTTTCTGGGCTCTCTTAGCTCTTTAGAGGTTCAACATTTTGTAAGTATAATTTCATGATAAGAGTTTCAAATTAAATTTCATCACCTTAGAGCCCAAGCTAGTTTCATGATAAGTAGAATCAAATAAATTTCATTACCTTGATGCCCAAGCTAACTTGATTGCAAGCATTATAAAGAGACCAGCTAAGAGAGAAAAAACACTGAAGCGGAGATTCACAATTTCAGTAATTTCATCCACTTTGAAGAGCCAAAGGCCAAAAAACAGCTTAATGCCCAATACAATGCTTTAAGATGAAGTTGATGATGGGCTGCTTGTACACCACGGCCTGGTAGAATCCCATGAAGACAATGTATAAGCAAATGGACAAAAGATTCGTAATCTATGCCCCAATTTACCTATATGGTGCTGTTATTGAGGCCAAAAACCCCTTAAAATGCCCCAAGACGAAGTTGATGATGAGCTGCTTGTACACCATGGCCTGGTAGAAGCCCATGAAGACAATGTGTAAGCAAATAGACAAAAGATTCGTAATCTACGCCCCAATTTACCTATATGGTGCTGTTATTGAGGCCAAAAACCCCTTAAAATGCCCCAAGACGAAGTTGATGATGAGCTGCTTGTACACCATGGCCTGGTAGAAGCCCATGAAGACAATGTGTAAGCAAATAGACAAAAGATTCGTAATCTACGCCCCAATTTACCTATATGGTGCTGTTATTGAGGCCAAAAACCCCTTAAAATGCCCCAAGACGAAGTTGATGATGAGCTGCTTGTACACCATGGCCTGGTAGAAGCCCATGAAGACAATGTGTAAGCAAATAGACAAAAGATTCGTAATCTACGCCCCAATTTACCTATATGGTGCTGTTATTGAGGCCAAAAACCCCTTAAAATGCCCCAAGACGAAGTTGATGATGAGCTGCTTGTACACCATGGCCTGGTAGAAGCCCATGAAGACAATGTGTAAGCAAATAGACAAAAGATTCGTAATCTACGCCCCAATTTACCTATATGGTGCTGTTATTGAGGCCAAAAATCCCTTAAAATGCCCCAAGACGAAGTTGATGATGAGCTGCTTGTACACCACAGCCGGGTAGAAGCCCAAGAAGACAATGCGTAAGCAAATGGACAAACGATTCGTAATCTACGCCTCAATTTACCTATATGGTGTGGTTATTGAGGCCAAAAATCCCTTAAAATGCCCCAAGACGAAGTTGATGATGAGCTGCTTGTACACCATGGCCTGGTAGAAGCCCATGAAGACCAGATTTGCACCTATGGTTGTTTGGTATCAAATCGTATCTATTTTTTGAGCCGGTTTCATATCTAGACTCAAAATTCACTTAAACTATTGCCACTGGGCAGCATATCTTTTTTAGGATTATTACAGTGCACCCAAAAATGGTCAAAAATGGTCAAAATTTTTTTTTTCAAAATTTTAATGTTTTATAGGTAGGTTTTGTGTAGTTTTTCGCCAGGATTCCGAATCTGTGCTTGTTTTTGCCCTCCGAGCTTCCTAGAAAAAGTTATTCAAGATTTTCGATTTTTTTTGTAAGGGTCCCCCCTTACGTTCAATCGATTTTCCAACCTCAATTTCGGCATAAAGGAGGCCGAAAATCAAAATTCTGGAGGCACCATGGCACCCTCCAGGGTCGATATACTATAGTGACGTTGAGACTGGAGCCCCAGATATTGCCAATCCCCATGCCGAGCAGAACGTACGGCGGACGGCGGACGGCGGACGGCGGACGGCGGACGGATAACGGACGGACACTTTTTAAAAAGTTTTTTGGCCATAACTTGCTCAATTCTCAACCAAATTTGGCAAATTTTTTTTTTAATTAAAGCTCTGTGTCTGCTGCGTCCATTGAGCCTGTTTACAGCTCTGTAACATGCCCATGGAATTAATGGCATTGATTCATATTTTCAAAAGCCGTAATAGGGTTGGTCCTTGGCTAAGAGGGGACCGTGCTTCCGCTTCGCTCGCACGGCCCCAAGGGGTGTTGTGTGGTGGGTTGCTGGCTGTTGGGTTCTGCTTTGTGATGCTGGTTGCTTTTTAGCTATGCTATTCTACTCTGCATGTTCTAGCTACTAGTTGCTATGCTAATGTCTGGTGGGATCTGCTTTTTGTTTGTTTTGTTTATATGTCTTTTTTTCTTTCTCTCTCTACTGAGACTTTGCTGTTCTAGTTTTCTCTTTGCTCTGGGGTGTGATTTGGTGTCTTTTTTCTAGTGATTGAGTTATGTGTTATGTTATGTGGTGAATTGACTCTAGTTATGTTATGTGTGGTTTATGTTATGTTTGTTTTTGTTATTGCTGTTATTTTACTCTTACTCCTCTCCCTCCCTTCGGTTGGCTTGATCTTTGTGAGCTGTGTTTCTTTGTTTGATGAGTTGGAGAGCTATGCCTGGACTGTTATGGAGCTTCTGCTACTTGTAATATAGCTCCGTTGCTAATTTTGCTATCTAATTCTCTCCCTGAGTAAACGTTCTGCTAAAACTAGCATATGCTATGCTACTGTCTGTGGGAATAGCTGCTTTCCCTCTCTCTGTTTTTACTAGTCTTTATGTCTTTTCTCTATTTTAACTCTCACTCCCTAGACTCAATTGCTTTTCTCTATCATACTTTAGAGAAACTACCATTGAACTCTGGGTGTGATTCTATTGGAAATAGAAAAACGTCTTTCTATACTAGTGATTCTGATTCTGTTTGTTTGTGTGAAAATTGACCTCTAGTTATGTTATGTAGTGAATACTTTGTTATGTATTGAAATATAGTTTGTTATGTGCTGTATATTTGTACCCCTCTATGACCTCCTCTGCCGCTCCCCCCTTCCCCCCCCATCCTTACCATTCACACCATTCACGCAGACTATCTTAAGGTTCCAGCCTTTCCTTACTGGCTGGTGACGGCTGAATTTGGCTGATTGATAGGAGCTCCTGCTGGCTAGGCCAGAGTTTTCCCATCGCGATATGGAGCTGGTGTACAACGAAGTTCACATGGCCATCGGCATCATCATTCACTCTCCCTTCAACCTCTGATATCATCCTACAAGTCTTTACTCTTCTGCATTTCCATGCTTTCTTTCAAGTGATGTAAGTCCAGCTGATCTCGCCTAGACTTGTAGTTTTTTGGGTCGTCTCTTTCGTCTCCGATTAGTCTAGATTCGCTGGATGTAGAAGAATCATCAGGTGCCTCTGTTGGGGTGGAGGGGGTAGGTTGGGAGAGGAGGAGGTGGGGGTGATGAAATCCTGGGACCGATGGCATTGGCGAAGGGGTGCGAGGTGTCGGTGAGGATGGAGACGCGCTTCTTGCAGAGGCTGTAGGCCTTGGCGAAGCGGGAGAAGGTTGCGGTGTCATGCAAGCACAAGATCACCACCACCAAGCTTTTCTTAGAAGGCGCTCCAAAACAGTGGGGCAGAGGATAGAGAGAGGGATGATTGTGTAGGGTGGAGCCCAGCAGGCAAGCTGTGTCTAGGGAATTGGTGGGAGAGGTCGGGAGCCAATCAGCGTGGAGCATACGAAGTGGGGGAGGAGGGAAATGGACTCTCACGACGAGAAGTACCGTCTCCGGCCCCCCCACACTCCTATGCCCCTGACAGAGCTCCCGTGCCTCTTTGACAGCAAAGCAGGGAAAGAGGAAAATCACCATGCAAAGCATGAACATGAAGCCAAAGGTGAAGAGTGCCCCAAAGGTGACAGAAGGGAGAGGGCTCTAGACTGAAACTAGGCCACAAGAAAATGCTAAGGCTCAACAGGGGCAATAGGCCTGGAGCAAAACAAAAGATAAAGAGAGAGAGAATAGGCTGAAGTGGGAAAGGGATGATCAGCAGTAGTCGTGGTCGATGATGGATGGGGGGTGGAAGGTGAGGCCACGCGTGCAGGTGGAACCCGCCAGCTCCCCACTCGACTTGTCAGCTTCCTCCTCGATTGTGCCGGGGATTGGGCAGGCAGTGTTGATGGGAACTTGATCTGCTTCCTCCACCTCAGCCTCCAGAGGCAAGAGATGGGAGATGGAATGGTCGGAGGCATAGCTGGAGCCATCGATGACGCGGACGTAGCGGCAGACGCCATCCTTGCCCATGTACTTCTTCACGATGCGCACCAGCTTCCACTCCGGACGAGGCTTGGGACTGGCCAGGAGATAGGCCCTGGAGAGGGAGACAAAGGAGTCCTTGCCCTGGCGCTGCTGCTCAAAGCCATGCTCCACCAGCCAGTGCTTGTACTTCAGGCACCAGCGGCTCCAGAAGGTGTCCTGGGAGGAGGAGGCAAGCCAGGTCGCGGAGGCGGCGAGAGAGGCCTTGGGAGTAGGTGTAGGTCTGGAACTGGGCAAGGCCAAAGCTGGCGTCTCCTTCCAGGAGGTCAGCGGGGGTGAGAGGTTGGAGGTCATTGGGGGCATCAGTGAGGGGGAGAAGGGGATGGGCGTTGAGGCCAGCCTTGATGTCGGCGAGAAGGGTGAGGAGGGCGAAGTCGTCAAGGCGGCTCTTGTAGAGGGCGGGGCGCAAGCTCTTCTTGATGAGGGACACCAGTTGCTCCACTGCTCCCATCCGCCAAGGCGCTCTCACTGGGGAGAATGAGAGCTTGAGCTGATGATTGGCGGCAAAGGTGCAGAGGGCGACGATGAGGCCTGTGAAGGCAGTGGCTCTGTCCAGATAGACAGTGCCAGAGCGCAGTCCGCGCTTGGCCCAGAAATGTTGCAAAGCCTCAATGACCACTTCCGTGGAATAGGCCTGGAGGAGCTCCAGGTGGATGGCGCAGCTGACAGCGCAGGTGAGTAGTAGTACCCACCGCTTCTTGGGCTTGGAGTAGCTGTTGGTGTAGCTCTCGATAGGGCCTAGCTGATTGATGAGGACATGAGTGAAGGCTGGGAGGCCGCACTTGAGTTGGTTGTTGGGGAGAAGGCTGGCGGAGGGCTTGGGCAGCATAGGACCATAGTACTTGCACTTGGCGCACATCTTGACTGCCTTCTTGGCCGCCAACAATCCACCCGTCAGCCAACACTGCTCCCATACTCATCCCAGCGTCATCCGTAGAGGAGGATGAAGGAGGCGCTGATGAGTCTGGAGTAGGCGTCGCTGAGCAAGGGGGGAATGACCCAGTAGGAGGTAGGGCTGGTGGTCGGTGATGTGGGTGCCCAGGCAGATGATGCTGGTGCTGTCCACAAAGAGGTTGAGGGAGTGGACGATCTTGTGTGGCCAGGTCTTCTGCTCCTGGATGGCCTTGGCGAGGCTGGGCCAGGTCCATGTCTGCTCCATCTTCACCAAGCGCATGAACACTGCCTCCTTCTCTTGCTCCGTCACCCGACCAGAGTAGCCATGGTTGAGGAGCATGTGAAAGAGAAAGGTGAAGCATAGAAGGAGGCAATGAAGAGAGTTGCTGGAGGCAAGGATGCCATCGACGAACTCATGGTCGAAGACGGGGGCAGCAACGTTGACACTGATGGCGGCCCGAAGGGCGATGCTGCGCTTGATCCAGTCCTGCTCGTCCTCCGGCACCTTGGCCTCGTAGTCCACACCCACTCTCCAAGCTGGCCACTGCTCCCAGGGTAGACCTAGGAAGTCGGGCCCATTGTGGAAGGTGGCGAGATCCTTGAAGAGGTGGGGCTTGGTGACGTAGTCAGTGACGTTGAGGTTGGTGGGTACGAAGCAATGACTGAAGCTGCCCAGCTTTTTGTCTAGCTCCTTCATCTCCCAAACACGCTTACTCTCGTACGCTTGCAGCATCCCTCACTCCTCCATCCAGTAGAGCACAGTCTTGGAGTCGATGAAGTGGTAGACTTGGCCCAGCTTGGAGGAGAACTTGTTGGCAATGAGGGTGGTGGCTCAAAGTCCTAGCAACGCTCCCCACAGCTTGATCCAAGGAACAGTGATGAGGAGGCTCTTCTGGTTCTTGGGCACCAAGCGGGAGCCAGCGTAGAGGAAGGAAGGCTGAAAGCCGGTCTGGAGAACGTAGAGCACAAACCCATAGGCAGACTTGGAGCCGTTGGGGAAGATGACGAGGTTGCAGGGGGCATCCGGGCTCTGGAACACTCAGCGCGGCAGCTCCACCTCTGTGACCCGCTCCAGCTCCTTCCGCATCCCCTTCCATCGCGCAAGGTAGTCTTGGCCTATCCGCTCCTCCCAGCCATCTCCAGCATTGAAGGCAACTTGGAAGAGTAGGCATGGTTCAAGGAGTAGGGGAGCTAGGAGGCCAAAAGGGTCGTAGACATGGGAAAAGGCGGAGATCAGCTGTTGCTTGGTGAGCTTGTTGTCGATGATGTCAGAGTAGTTGGGGGCAAAGGGATGGAAGGTGTCGAGGATGGTGTTCCAGACGAGGCCTAGATTCCGCACCTCCTGTCACTCCTCCCAATCCTCCAAGGCAATGTTGTGAAGGGCACCCGGCAGGTCTGAGCAGAACTGGTGGAGGCAAAGCTGAGCCGCAGTGAAGAACTTCTGCAGGCCTTGAGCCAGGCGTGCTCCCTCCTCCTCCTCCCCAAAGCTGAAGATGCCGTTGTCCACATAGAAGTGGCTGGTGAGGGTCTTGAGCTCATCCTGGGTGAGGCAGTAGGTGAGGCCGGAGGTGAGGGCATCCTTGGTCAGCTGGTCCAGACAGGCAAGTAGGAGGTTGGGAGAGCAGGTGGCGCCCATGACCAGGCAAGTGAAGTGGACGCAGCGAAGGTTGGTCTTGGAGAAAGGGTGCTGAGGATCTGCAGGTAGGAGGATGCAAAAAGCATCATGATCTTGTTCCTTCACCTCCAGGCCGTAGAAAGCCGCTGAGACGTCTGCCACCAAAGCATGCTTGGCCAGGCGGAACTGGAACTGGATGTCCAGCAAGTTGGTGAGGCGGTTGTGGCTGGTGCGGAGATTGTTGTTGAGGCTCTGGCCATTGAGGGTGGAGGCGGAGCAGTCCAGCATGGGGCGGCACTTGGTGAAGGCGGCCATGTGCTTGAAGATGGGGCGGTGAGGCAGGTACTGGATCACGACTCCCGGGCTCTTGGACTCATCCACCGGCTCCATGATGCCACTCTTCATGAACTTTTCAAACTCCGCGTAGTGCAGCTGCTTCTCCTGGGGCGTGAGCTTGGCCTCCAGATGCTGTAGACGGGCAAAGGCGGTCTGGCGGTTGGAGGGCAGGGTGGAGGCGCTGGACTTGAAGGGGAGGGCGAGAGTGAAGGGTCCATCCATCTTGCGCTGGATGTCGAACTCGGCGGCAAGCTTGCAGTCATTGCAGATGTTGATCTTGTACTTGTCCAGGTCCCCATTGCAGTCCTTGCACTTGGTCACTGTGTCCTTGCCTCCCAGGCCCACCACCTTGAGTCCCCTCTGCATCTCCACCAGCTGATGAAGCAAAGGTGAGGAGAATTGTAGAGAGCAGGAGGCGGGTAAGATGTGGGCAGTGGTCTGGGCAGGGGCAGGTCTGGAGAGGTGGGTGCCAAAGCCAGAGGAGTAGACGGAGAGGCCCATCACGTCCTGGCAAGGCACTCCCAGGCCCTCAAAGGCACGCAGGTAGTCCAGGCCGATGAGGACATCCACAATCTTCTCCTGCTTGGCCTTGCTGGGCCAGTTGACAATGCGTGTGGGCTGGAGGCCGCTGTGCTGGGAGGTCGATGCTGCTGATGGTGATGGGCGTGGTGATGCTCTCCATGACGCAGGCGGTGATCTCCATCATTGACTGGTTGCCGGACAGGAACAGCTTCACCATCTTAGCCTTGATGTTGAGATGAATGGAGCTGTGGGCGGTGGAGAGCTGTAGAGTGACAGAGCCAAAGACCTTGAGGCCAAGGCGACGCACCAGCTCCTCCGTACACCAGGTGTAGCTTGAACCGTTGTCCAGCATCACAGTCCCCTTGCTATGCTGCACTTGTCCCAGCACTCCCAGGGAGAAGATGGGATGGATGATGGAGGGGAGCTTGGGAGAGTCTCTGGCTGCAGAGAGGTGGAGATTGGCGGACTGGCCTTGGGTGGAGAGGACGGAGTGGAGGACGGTGTGGTGCAAATTGTTGCACTTGCGGCAGCATCCTTGATTGTGGCACTCGTCTTGCCCGTGACCTTGGCACAAACAGTTGTAGCAGAGCAGGATGGCCTTGGCATGCTGGAGCTTCTTGGCGGGGGTGTCATAGACCTGGCACTTGTGCACCATGTGGTTGCCGTCACAGAGGTGGCAGTGGATGATGGTTCCATCAGCTTGACTCCACACTGGCACTGGCTCTTATCCTTCTGGAGGAAGCATATGGGTGCTTGGCCGGGGAGGGCTGTTGCGTGGAAGGAGGAGTGGAGGTCTCCTCGCTCCAGGTCCACCTCATCCTGGGGTCCATGTTCTGGGCTGCAGTTGTCGGTGATGATGGTGAGCTGGGGCATGGCCTTGCGGATGAAGGAGTAGATGCGGCTGGAGTTGGGATAGAGCTTCTGGTCGAAGAGCTGCTTGACAAAGGGGCAGGGCTCGCAGTCGTTGGCGATCTTGCAGCGAGGGCAGGTGTAGCAGGGGAGGATGTTGGAGGGGTCGATGCAGAAGGAGCGGAAGGCATGGAGGGCAGTCTTGTAGAGCATGGGAGAGGAAGAACCGCCGGGGATTAAGTAGGCTACTGCTCCACTGATGCAGAGGATCTTGTTGCACTGCTGACAGCGGAGGCAAGTGGAGTGATGGTAGAGGACAGGGCAGATGAGGTTGTTGCAGGGGCTGTTGTCCAGCACAATGCAGGAGTGGGTGTGCTTGGAGATGGTGATGTCCTCATCGGTGAAGTCCATGGCAAGTGAGAGGGATGTAGAAGAGGAGGAAGGAGAGGTTGGGCACCTGCTGAGCTTGTGAAGTGAGGCGGAGTTGCTGCAGCTGGCGGCCCTTCCAAAGTCCTTTCCCCTGGCTATACAGGCTCCATTTAACACTGTCAGGGTGGAGGGGGTAGGTTGGGAGAGGAGGAGGTGGGCGTGACGAAATCCTGGGACCAACGGCGTTGGCAAAGGGGTGCGAGGTGTTGGTGAGGATGGAGACACGCTTCTTGCAGAGGCTGTAGGCCTTGGCGAAGCGGGAGAAGGTTGCGGTGTCATGCAAGCACAAGATCACCACCACCAAGCTTTTCTTAGAAGGTGCTCCAAAACAGTGGGGCAGAGGATAGAGAGAGGGATGATTGTGTAGGGTGGAGCCCAGTGGGCGAGCTGTGTCTAGGGAATTGGCGGGAGAGGTCGGGAGCCAATCAGCATGGAGCATACGAAGTGGGGGAGGAGGGAAACGGACTCTCGCGACGAGAAGTACCGTCTCCAGCCCCCCGCACTCCTACGCCCCCGACAGCCTCAAAATCAAAATAAATTCTCTCAAAATAATAGTCTAAAAGCAAACGTAGAACGGGAAGGATTTTAAGCTCAATAAATAACAACAAGTAGCTTGATGACAAGGTACTTTCAACTGTCGCCAAGAGATGCGCGGCCTCATTTAAATTCAAAAATAAGGCCCAATCAAAATAATCATTGAATCATGTGTGGTCATAATTTGAGAACACTAAGATGTTAGGGTTTTAATCATTTTTTTTACAAAACACTTTTTTCAAGATTTTATTAACTGTCCTACGTGCCAAAATTTAGATAATTCTTTTAAAAAACCATAATTTTAACCTTGCTGTGTCTTCTTCAGAAAATTTTTTATGGAATAAAATAAAAAAGACCCAATTTTATATTTAATAAAATTACAATGCCCTGTATTTTAAAATTATGTATTTCGTTATCATAATTATGTATTATGTACATACACCTAACTTGATTAAAACAGCTCTCTAGCTGCAAGTCAGCTGGAGAAATTAATTTCCAAAGTTAGGTGTATGTGACTAAAGGACCTTCCCTGCAGATACATTGTACCCAGACGGATCTCAATGTCAAAATTCATGTGATTACATTGAATAACGATGGAGTTATGTTGTTCAAATTTTGAAATATCAAGATTTCAGGTTTTTGACCATAAATCGAATATAATATTTACTTCGAGAATAGCTTTTCCTTTTAATTCTTCCAATTCCTTTAAATAGCTTCAAAATATCACCTAGACAGACGTTCCAAATATTTTCACTGGAAATCCAAGGATTCATTATGTTTGTATTTTGAAATATCAAAATTTTAGGTTTTAAGCACAAAACGCGAAATTACGCAAAGCACAAAAATTATGTAAAGGATGGACGCAAAAATGAGGTTACTGCTAAAACTGTCCTTCGCCAACCGCTGCTTTGGGCTGGGCACCAGAGCTCCTCCGGCTTTTGGACACGGGCACTGGCTCCTACACTTTGCCTGGCATGCTTCGCATTGGGGCCTCCGTACTCATGCCCTCTGGCTTCCGGAGATCTGTCTGCCCTGCACTCCGCGGCAGGCGGACTTCGGCCTCGCAAAAAGCGCCGTCACAGATGATCCTGCCGTGTCTGGGTTGAGAGATAAAAACCCTTCACAGCCTCAATTTGCATTGCCCCAATGCGCAAAATATGCAACATGATCTAATCTTCGCAAGACAGGCAGCAACCCTCGCACTGTGCAAACCGGAAGCTCATCCATGCATATCCTGTCTAGGCCGACATAAAATGGTGCCTCTCTTCCAATCTCCACAAAGCAAGGAAGCGACGACAGGATGAAGTTTCTGCTGGCTCTACTTGGCCTGTTCGCCATCGCTGCGGGACAACAGTACACTGTGAGTCTGGCGTTTGGGATTCGGCTGAAATCTTGTCAGAATTGAAAACGTGGAAAATCGAAATTCTCAAATTTGTCAAAGCTTGAATAGCGATCCTCCGAAATTGCCACTATTCTAAAAACTCTTTTAATCAAAAAATTTGTTGGAAAAAAATTAAAATTTCGACTAACATGAGAGTTTATTAGATTATCATATATTTTGATGGAAGACCGGGCTGTAGGATGATGAAATCGCGGGCTACTACCTGCAGCAGACGGCGCGGGAGGTAGGGCGCCCGGATTGGGCAGCCCAAGTGGAGACGACGCCGGACGGGCCGCAAATGGACGCTCTTGTGTTTCCACACATCTATCCAGTCATCATTAGATATCCCACGAGTGAGAATACAGGCAGCAGATCCTGGAGGAGGCCCTGGGCCAGCTGTGGACCTGGGCCAACCAGTTGGGCCAGCAGGGCATACAGGGCGAGGTGGAGACAATCTGGAACAACCTGGACAAGGTCGCCACTGCCCGGGATGTTACCAACTACATCGTTCAGCTGGATAGCTTGGAGTAGCACATTTGGCATTGGGGGAGGCTGGAGTCTATGTGCACCTAATGTGCTTGCAGTAAACGGCTGGAGAATGCACAGGCCTCGCGAAGCCGCAACAACTTCAATCAATTCGGCAATCTGGTTAGAGATTGAGATGGCAGTGCGTTGGGAGGTGAGGCTGAAAGTCCGGGGTTGCAGGGCCAGTTTTTCAGCGGCTTCTTTTAGGTTGCACTTCCGCTTCACTCTAAGGGTATTGTAGTGGTGGTAGTTCTCTGAATGGCATTGCAAATTGGCTGAGGAAAAGTAGCTTTTGCTTTTACAGGAGTCAGCAGGACGAAGATCATGGCCAAGCTTCCTAATATTGAAAATCTACCTATTATGCAATCGCAATAAAGCGACAAAATAGTGATAAAGGCATCTATAAAACATAAAGCAATGGGGCTCATAATTGCTCAGATACAGGGTTGTATACGAAAAACTATAACCAAAAAACCAGGGCAATCAGAGCTCCGAAGGCAGGAGGGCATGGGCGCGAAGGCCCCGGAGCGTAGCCTAGCATGCGAAGCATTCTAGATAAAGTGTAGAAGTCTAGGACTAGGGAAGTCTAGGTCGAGGT
Organism: Ptycholaimellus sp. GST1_10; assembly: GCA_030248095.1. NCBI lineage: Eukaryota > Metazoa > Nematoda > Chromadorea > Chromadorida > Chromadoridae > Ptycholaimellus > Ptycholaimellus sp. GST1_10. Next base: position 33,222 of record JASANA010007755.1, on the reverse strand, counting down.
CTACCCACAGAAGTCTAGGTCGAATGAATTCTAGGTCTACCCACAGAGATGCGTTGGGCTTGATCTGTTTCTTTCCCAACATTCCTTGGTCTCTAGAATATAGGAAAGAAGGATGAGAGAACGCGTGGCTTAGCAAGCAATCTCCACGCTGCCAGAAAAGAAGACCAAACATGGCTTTTTATCCAGTTTCTTCCGTTACAGCCTAGTTCAGCTTTGCAATCGAGTCCCACTCCCCTTTACAATACTCCTACAAATGGCAAAAACTACCTAAAAAATTGATCAGTTATCCTCTAAATTGGAGGACGGGCAATAGCGGGTTATTGCTCCAGCAGGGTGTAGCAGATAAATTTATTTATTTGTCTGCATGTATCTGGCTTGCATTGCATGTCTTAAAATCGATTCATCAACGACTGATCTCCCTTTATCAAATTGAAATGGCAGGCTAGGCAAGTTAACAAGATGATTGAGGGGAAGAGAACTGAGAGTGTCGCTTTGTTCTGCTCTCCCGTTCGCTCTTCACATGTCACGGCTCCCGTTCATCAGATCATGATCCTCCATCATGTTGCTAAGGTCGCAACAAGTTGCTGATTCAGCAGCAACATCACTCGCTAAGCTTTAAGGGAAACCAATATTTATGAAGACACTGTTTGCCCTCGTGCTTGTTCTTATTTTTGCAAGTCTACACAATGCTAAGGGTATGCTCAGCTGAAGATGAAAAGGGGAAATGAGTTGCGCTTAAAAACTGATTGAAAGGGGAGCATGCATGCCTTGGGCGAGAGCACGGATTGGTGCACGGAGGCTGGTGCTACGCTCCTGTCCTTCACTACCTGGGCAGCAGCGGTAGCTGGTCGAAAAGAGAAGAAGCCTGCGCAGCCATCGGCGGCCATCAAGCCGTCCTCAATCAACAAAGCACCATCGACTACCTTTGGAATGCCTACATTAAGGTCTCGCTGCATCTTTCTAAGGAGAAGTAAGTAGCACAAAAGTTTAAGGACCTACGGAATGAGCATAGTATATGGAAGCTGATGTTAGCGGGAAAGAGAGGGCCAGACGATGGGACATGGTTTTGGCACTGGCCCGACGGATCCGTGGAGCCTTTTGGCGACTCCACCGACTCTTGGCTAGATTCAATTTGTGGACACTCACCGCTGCTGGCTAAACAAAAACATTTTATATCAAAAAACAAAGTTGCTGATCTCAATCTGGACAAAAAGGTCATGGTGTGTGTCATTTTTTTCTATCTTCACCTTAGATGAGCCGTGGAAATGATTTCATAGAAATGAAGGTGTTCGGGAGAGCCGAATGGGGGAGCCGAAAAGCCAAACCTCAACCTGCCTCATGATTACACACACTGCTTCAAGGATACCAATCCCAGCGATAGCAGTCCGCCACTTTGCATGTTTCCCAGTTAGGCGACCGAAATCCATGACCAAATGACGTGCCGGTGGAATGGCTTTTGAAGGCCGGGAGAAATGGACCCTAAAGCTGAAAGCTGTGCCAAGAACCCGTCTAGATGCGTCAGTGACGCCAATTCGGTTCCCCTTTACCTTGGGAAGCTTGGTAGAGATGTGGATGTTTGGAGAGAGGAGATGATGAGCGTGAAGGAGCAGTGCATCGATGCTTGCCTGCGTGAATTCAACTGCCAAAGCCTCGTCTTCAACACCGCAACCGGTCTCTGCGGACTTTACTATGTTGCAGTGCCGCTTCACTCAAAACTAAGCCGAAATAACTACTTCCAAAGCCTTTTTCAGATGCCTAAAGAAGGACTGCAGCAGAGTCTGCTGCCATCGAACGACCATGTTTTCCTCTACAACAGCCACCCATAGGCATCAACAGTGGAATAATCACAGTTCTGTGTGCGTCTAGTTCGTTTGATCGCGGATTTCCACAATTGTTCAGAATGATGATCGTGAATGGATGTAAAGTTAATTGATTAGAACCTTAAATAAATGACTCCTATGCCTTATACAATACAGGGCTATGAGAAAACAAACACTTTTATGAACTCAAGTTTTACCGTTTCTTGATTTCATTTATGTATTGATATATGCCAATTCATAAAATATTTAATGGATTTCTGCCTTGGATGTTTGTAATGTTGTTTGCAAAGTATAAAATGACAGTAGAGGAATTGATAATAAATGTGGTAACCATTTGCTGCAATCATTTTATCCAAAAAGGTGGGAACAGCCTGCACAGCGCTGAGAAGGGTCTGTAGGACCAGGGCGTCCCACTCCCAGATCAGGCCACCACATTGCAAGCAAAGCCTACGCGGTTGCCGCTATATAGTCTTTTGACTAAGCCTTAGCCTTTCAAAACCTGCTCTTATCAGCATGACAACAGGATAAGGCGGGAATTGGCCCAATTCTTGCCAGACAGCTTTAGAGGAAAAAATATGGCACGAAAAAGGGGTAGAGGAGAAAAAGTGGTTATCCACCCCCGCATAGGCGCAAGGGGATTTGGCATTGGCTAATGCAATGCTTCTGGGATTTATCTCGTTGTATTTCGGGCACTTTCCCTTTCCGCTCTTCACTATATCCCAAACAGCCCGCTCAAGTCAAGGCGGAGAATGCATCTGATCGCTTTGGTACCCTTTTCTATGTTTTCTTGTCTACCCCAAATGAAGCTTGATTATCAGTGACTGCTAACGTAAATATTCATTGAATTGATTTGTTGGATTGATTTCCACAGGTTTGCTTTCTCAGCATGCTGGTCAGGACTGCCAGCACCTGGCCAGTTCTTCATCCGGCAAACGCAATTGTTCCAATTTAGTTTTCTAGTTCCTCAACAACAAACTAGGCTGAACAATAGGCAAGCAAGGCGGAAGGCTGTCAGGAGTTGCCCGAGGAGTGCTTGGAGCAAGGCAAGCGACCCATCGCAGCCTACCGCACTCTCACTCCCCCTCTCACCGCACACAAGCAGCCCATCGTCTCACAGCAGGAAACTCTCCAGCAGATGGAAGAGGTTTGCTTTGAGCTTAAATAGTCGAAACATTTCATTTGGGCTTTTAAAACCATACGAACGTCCCCAATGTGATGTTCGCCTTGTAAAAAAGGGGGCATTGATAGGATGATGAAGTGGTGAGAATGCTGGTGCGAGGTGCAGAGTCAACGGAAGCAAATCCTAAGCTGCAAGACCTCATCCATCGTCTCCTTCATCCCTAATCCTACCCTCACCCCGTGTATCTCCAGCAGTTCCTGTTGCTAAGCTTTTGCTGGGAACAAATCAAGCGCTGAAAATTTGCCTTGCAACCAACGCTTACACAAACGCTCACATTAATTTACTCAGTTTTATGTGCAACTAACCATCACCATGATTGTTACAAAGGGAACAGGGCTTTCACAAGGCTCAAGAATATGAAGCGAGGGCATGAAAAGACGAAATAAGAAAAGTGGCCGCTGCCTATTTGCCTGGCTTATCTGGACTCTAGAGCAATGGAAGGGGAGGCATGAAGGCTACGGCGATAAGAACTCGGGCACTTTTGCATAGCACTTGTGCACACGCTCTCGCTACACCCTTTGGACTCATCTGGACAAGCACCTCTTCCTTCTGCTCCTCAAGCTCCCGTAAATAGCCTTCACAAATACGCCATTTCCAAATCAGCATTTATGGTTCCTGATTCGGTAGCCAGTCGATTGCGGCAGAATCTGAGGAGAATTGGCCTGGCAAATGTGATTAGCGAGGATCGCTGATTGGCAGCCCATTGAGCAGTGATTGCTGGCGGCGATGAGTGGAGAAATTGGCGCCCCTCCGCATCCTCCACCCTCTAGCCAGGTGGTCCAGGAGAACGGGCAACGGTTCCTCTTCTTCATCCCTCTCCTTCTCCTTCATCCCTCTCTTATCTTCTCTCTGTCATTTGGGGCCCTCCTGGATGGAAGTGAGGCGGGTTGAGGAGATGGGGCGGTCCAGCGGCGGGCTGGGAAGGCCCAGCGCCTCCCTCCCGCGGCGCTGAGGTCTTCATCGGCAAGCTCCCGCGCGACCTCAACGAGGATGAGCTTCTCCCTATCCTCCAACAAGTTGCCCTCCCTCCCTCACCTCCCTGTCCCCTATCCCCCGTTCCCGCCTCCAGGTGGGGCGTGTGTACGAGCTGAGGCTGATGGTGGACTACTCGGGCGCCAACCGGGGCTTCGCCTTCGCCACCTACGGCAGCAAGGAGGAGGCCAAGGCCGCCGTCGCCCAGCTCAACAACTACGAGCTCCGCGCCGGCAAACACATCGGCGTCGTCATGTCCATCGACAACTGCCGCCTCTTCGTCGGCGGCCTGCCCCGGGAGCGCAACCGCGACGACATCTACGTAGCCCCCTTGCTTCCTCCCACTCTCTGTCCTGGCCTTCCTCAATGATGCTGCAGAACGAGATGGTGCGACTGGTGGAGGGCGTTCGGGACGTGATCCTGTACCCCTCGGCCACCGACAAGAGCAAGAACCGCGGCTTCGCCTTCGTGGAGTTCGACTCCCACAAGGCCGCAGCGCAAGCCCGTCGCAAGCTCTCCCCCGGCCGTGTCCAGCTCTGGGGCGCCGCCATCTGCGTGGACTGGGCGGAGCCGGAGCAGGAGGTCGACGAGGCCACCATGGCCACCGTCAAAGTCCTCTATGTGCGCAACCTCATGCTCAGCACCAGCGAGGAGGCGCTGCGGGCCCACTTCGACGCCCTCCACCCCGGCCAGGTGGAGCGGGTGAAGAAGCTCAAGGACTTTGCCTTCGTGCACTACACCGAACGCACCTATGCCTTGGACAACTTGGCCAAGCTCAACGGGTCCCTGCTTGATGGAGCTGTCCTAGAGGTCCAGCTATCGAAGCCTCCCGACAAGTCCATCATGCGCTACGTCAAGTCCGCGCACAAAGTAGCCCCCCATCTTTCTGCTGCCTTCAATTGGCTTTGAATAATCTAGGAATGCAACTGCAGAAGAATAGCGGCAGCGGCTCTATGACACCGGACCTGCTGGCCACAGCCACGCAGAACTTCCTCCAGCATCAAAGCCAGCTTCAGGCCGGTTAGCAATAGGGCTTGACAAGATAGTATGGAGGATGCTTGCTGACTGTCTAGGCCTGGGGGGAATGGGCGGCGGAGCGATGGACCCGGTGACCTGGGCCTACACTGGCAGCCCCTTCTTCCAGAGCCCACCCTCTCTCGGTAGCTACCCGCCCTCCCCTCCTTTTTGCTCCCTTCTTTTAGCCCTCCTCTCTCACTTCTTAGCAGTCTATTTTTAGGCCTTGGCAGCCAGAGCTTGGCCGCCGCGGCTGCAGCACAGCAGCAGGAGCTCTCTCGGTGCTTTCCCAGCCCCCACTTCGCTTCCCTACAAGGCGCTGAAGAGGGTTGCAGAAGCGGCCAGCACGGAGGCCGTGGACTGGGCCACCGGGGGGCGGCCGGACTCCGCTCCGCCGGCTTCGTGGCCCAGGTGAACAAGCACGTTCGCTCTGCTCGCAACCGACGCTCCAACGATGTTCCTCCCCTTCCCCCCTCCTGTCCTCCTCTGCACCCTCCACATGGTCTTTGAGAGCCTGCTAGGCTCCGGCTATGAGCTGGCCTATCCCTACCCGACGGCGGTGACCAGTGCCGCCTTGGCCGCTGCCGCCAGCCCCAACGCCGCCGCGGCCTTCTCCTCCGCCGCGCCCACCAGCCTGGTGCCTTCCTTCTCTGGCCAGGTGGAGGGAGGAGGAGCAAGGGAGAAGCGGATTGAGGTCTGGCTGCCGGCGATGCAGGCCCAGCAGCTGGCCGCCCTCCAGGCTCTCCTGGCCCAACAGCAGCTCATGGCTGCCGCGGCTGCCAGCAGCCAGCAGACAGCCCTGGGCAAGAAGGCCTCCGAGGTACTCCAGTTCCATAATCCCTCCTCCACTCTTCCTGGCCAGATCAGCTCCTCTCCTCTCTCCTCCTTAGCACCTGGTGGACTTCTGCCGCAGCGCGGGCCTGGGCAGCCCGCAGCTGGAGGTCACCGAGCTGCCCACGGCCGAGGCCACGCTCTACCTGGCCAAGGTTATCTGGCCAGTCTGTGAGTGAGGGGCTGAGGGCTGGCTCTGTCAGGTGAAGGTGGAAGGAGTGACGGAGGGACTGGGCGGCTGCGGGACGCCGTTCCAGAGTGCGGAGGAGGCGCGGGAGGTGGCGGCCCAGTTGGCGCTCATCCAACTCACCGCCCTCTGGTCACCACCCAGCCCCACCCTGCCCAGTGCCCTCCTTGGTCAGACTGGGGCAGGGAAATAGGCTGAGAAGCACTGCAGGTGATGCCCAGCTGAGCTATCCGGATGTGGTGGCCAGCGGCCTTCCAGCCTTCCGCTGACGGCTTCATGAAAATCATGATCAGAGTGGACTTGCATTGATAAATTTTGGAGTTGTCTTGGAGTTTGGAGAGTTTTGGATTACAAGTGAGCGTGTTTCGCTCTGCGATGTGAACTTTGCGCGCCGGCCATAACTGACAAGTCAATGAATGGGACATGAAACGAAAATACAGAACTTTCCATTTTCTTCTAATTTTTTAAAATTAAAAATGCAATTAAGACAGCCTTTTTGAGAGATGTGAGAATTTTCAGGGGGTAGCGGACAAAAATTTTTGACCCCCCATTTTTATGATTGGATCTGAAAAAGGGATCAATTTTATACTATGTCCTAAATCGGGAGCGTTCAGAGTGCCCCCGTTAGCTCACAACAGCTATTTATTTGAAAGAAGGTCAGGCAAATCGATGAAAATTCCGAATTTCTGACCCAGCTCATTAAAATTGATGTAGCTAGTTCAATATTCAATGAATTTCTAAATTTCCAACTGTGCTGCAATCACTATAATATAGTTAACGTTATCATACCCTCAAATGTCAGAATATTTTGCCTTTTTGCATTGCTTCATTAAGTAGGAAGTTAAGTAGGAATTCATGAAATAGCAAATTTTCGATTTTTGCTAAAACTCAATTTTTTGATGTTTCAATGAAAATGCCCAACCTTATAACATCCATTTTTGAATTTGGCATAAAATTTTGATCCTAGTTTTTGAAAATTTTGAAAGCCCTTCTAGTGCTTTCAAACTTCTGAGCATATATGACTTTGGACTGTTTTCTATCAGGAAGTCTAAAAGAGCCCTATGTTATAACATAGGAGGCTTTAGCTAAGGTGAAATTTTCGCATTAAACAAGTATATGGCGCAAAGCGCAATAGGTGACCGCGGAGCCCATCCTATATATGAAATTTTGTCACTCCAAAAATCAAGTCTGTGGTTTCTCAACCAATTTCAAATGTAAGCACTGATTTAGAATCAACATATAAGACCAGTGAACAAAAAATCAGGTCTTCTGAGCAATTCTCAAGACTTCAGGTACTACAGCACAAAACCGTATATTGCAATTTTTCATCTTTCTACCCAGAAAAGTAATGTTTCAAATGCCCCGGGACCAGTTCCACCCCTCCAGATCTTCCTAAAATGTTATTACCTTTCAGCAAAAAAAAGTTTGTCCAAATCCGTTGATAATTCGCCATTTCTCAACATACCCCATTTTTCAACCTTTTTACCCAAAAAGGTAATGTTTCAAATGATCCAGACCTGGTCCCACCCCTCTTGATCGTTCTAAAAAGTTATTACCTTTCAGGAAAAAAAAGTTTGTCAAAATCCGATGAGAATTGAGCCTTTTACAGCATACCCAAATTTTCAACCTTTCTACCCAAAAAAGTAATGTTTCAAATGCTCCGGGACTTGTTCCACCACTTCAGATCTTCCTAAAATTTTATTACCTTTCAGGGAAAAAAAAGTTTGTCAAAATCCGTTGAAAATTGAGCCTTTTACAGCATACCCAAATTTTCAACATTTCTACCCAAAAAAGTAATGTTTCAAATGCTCTGGGACTTGTTACACCCCTCCAGATCTTCCTAAAATTTTATTACCTTTCAGGGAAAAAAAAGTTTGTCAAAATCCGTTGAGAATTGAGCCTTTTACAGTATACCCAAATTTTCAACATTTCTACCCAAAAAAGTAATGTTTCAAATGCTCGGAAACTGGTTCCACCCCTCCAGATCTTCCTAAAATAGCACTACCTTTCAGGAAAAAAAAAGTTTGTCCCAATCCGTTGAGAATTCGCCCGTGGACAGCATTTCCAGGAACATATTGGGTTGGCGCGAACGGAGCTTTAGCGGAGTGTCAGCGCCCAGCCCCTCTTTTCGACCTAGGTGTACGTTTTCGAGGTTATTGCTAGATCTCAATTTTGATAAGGCTGCTGCTCGTCACAGAAAGCTCCAATCGTTTTAATTCTTTTTGCAATGGAAAGATCAACATCGAATTGACTATAGTTTATCTTTTGACTTTTGCCCAAAACTATTTGTTTTACTGTGAAAAATGCAAAAAACCATTTGTCCGAACTCCTCCTCCTTCTCCTTCTCCTTCTCCTTCTTCTTCTTCTCCGCATCTATTCAATGGACGATAGTAGGTATTCATTTCTTCCCCCACCACCCTTCCCCGGGTCCCTGAGCCTCATGTATTTAGTTCTTCAGTTAAATTAAGTGGTCATATGCACCAGTGGTGTCGTGGTATAAGCGTTTGGGCAGATGGATGAAATTGGAAGGTTCGAATCCTTGTCAGGCATTTATTTTTATTTTTGTGTGTTTAAAGTTGGGAAAACAACTGGTACCATCGCCAGGCCAAAAATAAAACTCTTTTTTCCCAAAAATCGATTGGCCTAAGTTTAAGTCTAGAAAATTTATCAAAAAAATAAGTTGCCAATAAGTTTACATTGCATTTTTCAATTTCAAATATTTTTTGTTATATTTTTTCAACAAGTTTTTTTATTTATATTTTTTTATAAATCGAATAAAATATAAATTAAATATATAACCAACAATATAAAATTAGTTTTTTTCCATTTTATACTATATTAAAAGTGGAAGAAATATCTGGTACCATCGGCAGGCCAAATGTGGGACTCTTTTCTCCAAATTTTGTAATTGCCTCGAGCAAAAAGTCAAGGAAATACATCTACTACTAGTGGAATCTGCTGCGTCATCTGCATTTTGTTTTTGGGTGCGCATGGAAAGAGACACTGAACTGCGCGCCAAAAACAAAATGCAACTGTCCAAGCAGCAGATTCCACTAGTAGTAGATGTATTTCCTTGACTTTTTGCTCGAGGCAATTACAAAATTTGGAGAAAAGAGTCCCACATTTGGCTTGCCGATGGTACCAGATATATATTGGGCTGGCGCGAGGGAGCATAGCGACCGTCAGCGCCCAGCCCCTCTTTTCGACCCAGATGTACGTTTTCGGGGTTATTGCTAGATCTTAAAATTGATAAGGCTCCTGCTCCTCAAAGAAGAATCCAATCGTTCTGATTCTTTTTGCATTAGAAAGAGCATCATCGAATTGTCCAAAACTCGCGAGAAATCGCCCAAAACTTGCAGCAATCATTATAAAATCACTCAAAACCATTTGTCCGAACTCCTTCTCCTTCTTCTTCTTCTCCTTCTTCTTCTCCGCATCTATTCAATGGACGATAGTAGGTATTCAATCGGCCTGTACTTAAGGCATCAATTGGCAAGGTTCAATGGTAATTCTGTGCAATTAATATGGTATAAGTCTACAAAGGAAGTTGTGCGGCTGTGTGGTCAAGTGGCTTGTCTATTTGGCTCGGTTCAGAGATGACCAGGTTCAAACCTTCATTGATCCTTTTATTTTATTCTTTTATTTTTTTATCTTAAAAGTGGAAGAAATATGTGGTACCATCGGCAGACCAAAAATAATACTCCTTGTTCCCAAAAATCGATTGCCCTGAGTTTAAGACAAGAAAAATTCTCAAAAATATGTTAATTTTCCAATGAATTTGCATTATATTTTTCATTTTCGAATTTTTCTTTTTCTTTATATTTTTCAAATAAGTTTTTTTATTCACTTTTTTTATTTATCTAATAAAATCTTAACTAAATATATAGCCAACAATATCAAATTTGTATTTTTACATTTTATACTATATTAAAAGTGGGAGAAATATCTGGTACCATCGGCAGGCCAAATGTGGGCCTCTTTTCTCCAAAATTTGGTATTGCCTCGAGTAAAAAGTCAAGGAAATACAATTTCTACTAGTGGAATCTGCTGCGTCATCTGCATTTTGTTTTTGGGCGCGCATGGAAAGAGCCACTGAACTGCGCGCCAAAAACAAAATGCAACTGTCCAAGCAGCAGATTCCACTAGTAGAAATTGTATTTCCTTGACTTTTTACTCGAGGCAATACCAAATTTTGGAGAAAAGAGGCCCACATTTGGCCTGCCGATGGTACCAGATATATATATATGAGGACAAAAGTTCTGTAATCTGTATAGACTGCGGAGCGGCCCTTCGGGCCGCTCCGCGGTCAAAAACTTCCTGCTCTTCAGGCAAGCAATATTTCTCAAATTCCTTTTGTGAGCTACTTACCCTAACCCATAGGCAGGTATCCACCAGAAAAAATGACTCGTCATTCAATAACATTTTTGAAAAATGATCCAAAGTTTGAGGACAAATCAAGATATCGCCCTATGCTATAACATGGTATAAATAAGGCCAAAAAAATTTGGTCCTCAAATTTTGAATTCAATGCCCTAAATCAATACTCCGGACTCAAATACACCCAAAAATATCATTTTTATCCACAATTTTGAAATATTTTGAAATTTGGCATTTTCACCTTTTAACCAAGTAGCAAGCTAAAAAGTACAAAAAACTCAAAAATGCCAAATTTCAAAATATTTCAAAATTGTGGATAAAAATGATATTTTTGGGCGTATTTGAGTCCAGAGTATTGATTTAGGGCATTGAATTCAAAATTTGAGGACCAATTTTTTTTGGCCTTATTTATACCATGTTATAGCATAGGGCGATATCTTGATTTGTCCTCAAACTTTGGATCATTTTTCAAAAATGTTATTGAATGACGAGTCATTTTTTCTGGTGGATACCTGCCTATGGGTTAGGGTAAGTAGCTCACAAAAGGAATTTGAGAAATATTGCTTGCCTGAGGAGCAGGAAGTTTTTTAGTGCGAAAATTTCACCTTAGCTAAAGCCTCCTATGTTATAACATAGGGCTCTTTTAGACTTCCTGATAGAAAACAGTCCAAAGTCATATATGCTCAGAAGTTTGAAAGCACTAGAAGGGCATGTCTAGGATCAAAATTTTATGCCAAATTCAAAAATGGATGTTATAAGGTTGGGCATTTTCATTGAAACATCAAAAAATTGAGTTTGAGCAAAAATCGAAAATTTGCTATTTCATGAATTCCTACTTAAAACTGATGAAGCAATGCAAAAAGGCAAAATATTCTGACATTTGAGGGTATGATAACGTTAACTATATTATAGTGATTGCAGCACAGTTGGAAATTTAGAAATTCATTGAATATTGAACTAGCTACATCAATTTTAATGAGCTGGGTCAGAAATTCGGAATTTTCATCGATTTACCTGACCTTCTTTCAAATAAATAGCTGTTGTGAGCTAACGGGGGCACTCTGAACGCTCCCGATTTAGGGCATAGTATAAAATTGATCCCTTTTTCAGATCCAATCATAAAAATGGGGGGTCAAAAATTTTTGTCCAAAAATTCTCAAACCTATCAAAAAGGCTGTCTTAAATAGTTGCAAACAAAAATTTTGTTTTTTGCAGGTTACCACAACATTCACACCAGCAAGATTGAAAGCATGATTTGCAAATATGAGATGTAATTAAAAGAAATCACAGCAGCTTTTGGCTGGGAACTTTGATCAGTTTTGTATAATAGGATATTGGACGAAATTTTGTTTTATAGAATCCTGTGTTTTAATGTTGGACACTGAAAGCTGCAGAATGTAGTGAAATCAAGGTTTAATACCTATTTCAACAAAATACTTTGTAACATCAAAGATTCAAATATATGAAAACTTTTAAAATTTATTTTAAAACTTCATTCAAATCCGCAGCGTTTTTTCCATTCGTCTTGTCTGTGCACAGTTTCCGCCCCGCAACAACATTAATTCGTTTAACGGTAAACATGTTATCATCGTCATAGCAAGGGTAAACCACTTGTGCAAAACGGACATTCCTAAACACCAAAAGCTCGTACAAATACACCAGAGGGCAGTCAAAAAACCGGAGGATAGGGAAACGTGAGATTCACCAGGTCCACAGAGGAGATGATCAGATGAGCATGGGGGGAGACCCTGCTGATGAAGGAGCTGCTTGGAATCATGAAGCGGCAAGTTCTCTGAGCAATTAATCACTTCATTTGGCTTTATGTTAAGCGGCTAAAATAAAGTTCCCGAATGGCCCTAGTCCATCTTGAGGTGAGTATTTGCGGCTGCTGCCTCGGGGCGAAGTCGGTTATATACACTCAGCATTGCCTCAACATATTCTCTGCCTCTATTTTCCATAAAGTTTAGATTGCATAAATTATTTTTCATTTTTCACTCAATAAAGCCAGATTGAAAAGATTCCGCCCAGTATTTCAGCTAGAACGAAGCTATGAGCCGAAGCATGAGAAAACCTGACGGGTACGAGCGGTGAGAGCGGAGACAGACTCCTCATCCATCCCCTCCGTACTGATACCCGGCAGCACCTCTACCAGAATTCGCCCGCCTTTCAACCTCCCAACTCAACTCCACTCATTCTCTCTAGCAGCCAGCTCACCCAAATCAAAGCGACGCTCCGGCTTGGAGTAGAAGTTCTCGTAGCAAGAGAAAACTACCGGCACCACGGGAATCTGCGTATGGCATCCAACTTCAGCAGATATGAAGGAGGAGAGGAGAGGGAACCTGTGCCTGTACCGCCAGATGGAATGCACCCTTCTTGAACTCCAGAAAGCCGTCGCCATGATTGCGCGTCCCTTCCGGAAACACCCACAGCTTCATCCTCTTTCCTGCACCTCTCCTCTTCTTGACCTTGAAGTATAGGAGGTGGGGGGAGGAGGGAACGCTTAAGGCGAGTAAGAGTGTTGGCCAGGGTGGCCTTGGCTTTGGCGGTGTTCCTTCGGCTGACAAAGACGGAGCCAGCAAGCCAGGCTGACCAGCCGAACCAGGGCAGGTAGGCCAGGCTGGACTTAATTAGCGCCACGCTACGTGCGGGCTGCACTGCCATCATTCCTGCTTTTTTTCTTCTTTTTACATTTGATTTTTCTGATGAAAAAGAAGGGAGAAGCAACCGATGATGTCGAGGGAACTCTGATGATTGCTGACGATGATGCATGGCTGTTCGGCGGGGAAGTTTTCGGCGCCTCGAATCTCCCACTCCAGCCCTGTCCAAGAGGTCAGCTTCAGTGCTAGCCAGGAGACCAATCTACAACTACGTCATTTGCGCCTTGCGATTCTTTCAACTGAAAAGAAGGGTAACCGATAATTTTCCGGGTCCCTGGGTCTGAGAGCGACGAGTGGGAGGATAATGATGCCTTCTATAGCAATGCAGGCATAAAAGGCAGTCATCTTCAAGGTGCAATTGAGCAATGTCATATGCATCCCTGTGAAAGATTGACATGAACCTTGATAAAATAGCGGCAGGCAAGGCTGGCCTTCCATAGCAGAGGAACTAGGACTAGCAAGGCTATGATGAGGTAACGAAGCCAGTCCAAAAGAAATCCCATTGACGTCCACCTTTTCACCCATTCCAACCCATTTCACTAATTGTGTTGATTTGTATTGAGACAATGCTTCAAAGCTTGGCTTTTGAACTCACGACTTCTGCCAGTTACTTTTCAAAACAAAAGTTTACTTCATGAATAGCGTGACAATGGTGTAAGAATCTATAAAAAGGAGATGTTTGCCCAGCTACAGAGCCGGTGACCAAAGTTTGAAGGTGCGATCGTAAGATGTGCTGGCGATCCAGTTCCCGTCTGAGCTTGCATCCACGCACATCACCTCAACCCACTTCATCAGCCTCTCATGTCTAGGGAGTGTTTGGTAGAACCTTGGCATCGTGGCCGCCAAGCTCCTTGAGCTGCTGCCAGCCGGGATTGGTCCATAGCTTGATGGAGTTGTCGTAGGAGCCGGAGACGAGGAAGTCCCCGCTCGCCTCGTGGTACTTCAGCTTGGATACCAGGTTACGGTGGGCTGGAGAGTTTGATGACGAGAATAAGTGGGAAAGAAGAAGGTTGTAAGTGTACCAGGGACGGTGTAGGTGCAACGTCGCATGCGAAGATCCCAGAGCTTAATGGAGTTGTCAGCGGAGCCGGTTGCCATCTGGTAGCCGTTGGGGGAGAAGGCCGTGGTGATGACGTGGTTCTGGTGCCCTTCCAGGAACATGATGCACCGGCCTGTCCTGCAAATGAGATGAGGATATGAGAGGAGGAGGAGAAGGAGAAGGAGTAGAAGGGGGGGGGTGCCTCAGGTCCCAGACGCGTCCGTAGGCATCCATGCCGCCGGTGAGTGCAAGGCTGCCGTCGGAGTGGAAGGATACGTCGAAGACGGCCCGGCTGTGCCCCTCCTGGAACAGCACCTCCTCGCTCACCTCCAGATCGAACAGGCGCCAGCTCTTGTCCTGGCTGCAAACCATCCAAAGGGCTGATAGAGAGGAAGGGCGTTAGAGAAAGTACCAGCAAGTGGCAAGGAAGCGCCCAGAGGGGTGGAATGCGAGACGGGAGACGCGATGAGGAGCGTGGCCTTCCAAATCGGCCAAGGGCTCCTCTGAGTCCAGGCTCCAGAGCAGGACGGAGCCGTCATGTCCGCAGCTGGCCAGGTTCACCACCTCCTCCGACAGACCCTTCCCTGCCTCCGGGTGCCATCGAATACAGCCTGCACCTTCTCTCCTCACCCTCTCATCCCTCACCCTGGAGGAGGTGATGGGAACCAGAGGCAGCCTGATGCCCTCTGAGTGAGCTGACGGGCTGGCAGTTGGGCACCTTCCACACCTTGCACAGGCCGCTCCTCAAGCAAAGCAGTCTTTGGAGATCTGAAGAAGCGGGAAGGTGAAGGGTGAATGACCAAGAGGCGGTGGCGATCATGGAGGAGTCGGGGCTGAACTCGCAGTAGGCCAGTGGGCGGGAGTCGCCGATCTGGGAGCCGTAGATGGTAAGGGCGCGGACCCAGTTGTGGATCTCCTGCAGGCGCTTGGCGCGCTCCGTCCCGCTCACCTTCAGCTTCTCCTCCCGCGCCTTCTCCAGGCGACGCTGGGCCCTGCCCCAGCTCACACCCGTTCAGAAGCCAAGGACAGGGCAGACAGAAGCAGTGTACCTGGGCAGGCTGAACTTGGCGATGTAGATGCGCGCGTCGCGGAGGCTGGACGGTCCTTTGTGGTACCAGGTCTCCGAGTCCCGATTGTCCGTCTCCACCTTCTCCTCCCGACGCAGGATCCGCTGTGCCTCCTCGTCCTCCATCTCCGACAGCAGAGCTCGGAGGCGCTCCCGACGATCCCCCTATAAGCCCCCAATCCATCGCTCTAGCCCCTGTCGAAGAGCCCTATGGCACCTTGTCCTCGCCGAAGAGGCAGATTGGCATGTCGATGGCGCGGAGCAGGGCCTTCACCTCCTCGTCCACCGTCGGCAGCGTCAGACTCCGTGCTTTCTTCTTGCGCTCCAACTCTGCCAGCATCGCAGCCTAGGCCCCTCATTGCTTTGGGCTGGGAGGAAGGGAGGCAGAGAGTGAGGGGGGAATGCCTTGACGGGATCGCCGGCGATGGTGCTGGAGTCGAAGGGAAGGGTCTCCTTGGAGATGTTGATGGAGGCTTCCCCGCTCTGGAGTCGGCTGACGGCATCCTTGTACTCCTGCAGGGCTTTCGGAACGCCTGGATGCTGGCTTTCGTCCACCTCCATTCTCTTTACTTCTCAAGAGGTCTTTGTAGATTTTTCAGTTTGACTTTGGGCCCACTTGGTAATTTGATAATATTGGTACCTAAGACTGAAGATGACTTGAATACGCAGGGGCAGGGGGAAAGATAGGCAGGCACTTTTCAGGATGAGACTGCGTGTATGGCGGGTTTTTGAACGTATGCGCAGGCTAGTTTTTGCGAAGTTTTATTTCAAACTGCCACCAATCGGTGAAATAAATGAATCAACAAGACTTTTGACCCTCCTTCACCTCCGCAGTAAGCTTTCGACAGACGAGGACCTTGGAGCCTTCCTTCAGCCGAATTTCTGCGTCAAATGTCCCCTATCAACAGGCCAATTAGGACCAGAATTGAAAGGAGGGCAGGGGCAATACAGCAACGAGGCTACCGAAACCCGGAACGGACGGCAGGCAGACAGAGTTGAAGTTCAAGTCAAATGAAGTTTTCCCCTCCTTCAGGGGCTGGGCCAAGGATCCCAGCCGATCGGCCAGCTTCACCTTGCTGCAAGCCCAGTCAGCAAACAGAGCAACAGGAGCAAAGAAAGGTCGAAAACCAGGAGCCGAAGTCATTGATGCAGGGCAGGTCAAAAGCTGGCATTCCACTCTTCGCGTGCTTTCGAACTTTCGTCTCCAGCATGCTCTGGGCCAAGCGGCGGGCATCCCCCGCACTTTTCACTTGCCCTGGCCACCTTTTTAGTGTTTATTCAATCTCCTTATATCGCCTAGGCGCTAGGTTCAGGTTTCGCCATACTTGGCTGAGCGTTTTTGGCTGATGGAAAAAACTGTTGCCTAACCGTTAAATTTGATCGATATGCGTCCTGGTATTTCAATTGGAGAGGCGGACAAATCGAGGTCTAAATTTGACAATGGAACTTCATCCGCTTGCCCTCCTTCAAGAAGCTCTGATCAATGTTCGCCATTTGCTTTTCACTGACCGCATTTTTCCAGCTTCACCTTGCCGGCAGCACAAAAGCATGGACAGGCTGCAACAGACAACACCAGCAGTAGCCACCGCATCATTCCTACCTTTAGTAGGAAATAAATCAGAAGCTGGTTTTAATTCTTGAAACTAAAAGAAATTCAACTTCAAGAAGAGATGGAAGGTGGAAATACTTTTGATAAGCTGCCAGTAAGCCAGGAAAAGAGCAGTTGCCACAACTTCACTTTGGGAATATATAGCGAGCGCCTAATGCAACGCAATGCATAATTCAATAGGATATTTAATGCAATTGATTTTTATGCGCGCAATGCTAATTATCACAGACAGGTAGATTAACAAGGTTTTCTCGGCTGTCGCTAAAAGATGCGCGGCCATTATGTTGGTCAGCATTTATTAACTGCCAACTTTTATTTCAAAAAATGGTGATTGAACTCTAAATGTTAAAAATTTTCTCAGTTGCCATTTTCAACATTTAAATTTATATATTCAAAATTAGTAAAATTTTAACACTAAACACAACTTTTTATATTAGAAGTGATTTTTCCACCTTACAGCAATGTAATCTTCAAAATATAACCTCATAATATTGAACATTAAATTCGCTGTTCTTAGCCTAGGCCTATTCTCACACGCCGCACCTTTCATGTTGACCCTATCTCATTCATGCTCAGATTCACCTTGTAGTAATTCTCTCATCTCTCTCGTCCGTAGACGAAGACAAAATGAAAGAAAATAAAGAAAAAGAATCCTGCATCAATGAATCAATCACGTGAATCATGAACACCAGAATCACATCTGTTACTAATGCTCCAGCAAGCCAATTCATCATTCAAATCAGTTTCCACTGATTCTAGCCAGCCGAATGTTACCCTTGCGCTTGAATATCGGACGGTGTTCTATGATCCATGAAATCGAGTGAATTAGATGAGAAGGGCAAGGATGGGTGCAAGGCTTGGTACTAGGGCTTAAGATCCGCCAAGTGGAGAGGGTCTCCTTTTTGTCCACTGAGTAAAGGGGGGCATTGTGTATGCACACGAGGTCCAGTGGTCGGTGAGTGAGTGTGTGTGTGTGTGTCGCTGAAGGGAAGGAGGGGAAGAGAGATTCCTTTATCGCCCCTCCCTTCGCCGCCTCTCCCAAACCTCCGCAAATAGATCCTCCTCTCTTCCTCGCAAGCTGCAGGCGCCCCTGCTGACTTTCCAAAATGCGCACCACTCTACAGTTGTTTACGCTAGACTGCTGCACAATGGACTGCCGTAGTACTCTCTCTCTCCTGCTTGCTCTCAATGCCCTCTGAAAGTGCAGCACAGGGCAGCTCAGCTACCCACTCTTTTCCTACTCAGAGGGCCAGTCCCTCCATTTGGAAGGGCTGCTTTTTGGTGACCAGAGGCCGGATTGCCTGGTCTGCCTTTTTCTTATCTCTGCCAGTCTTTTCATCCCACCCTTTCCCTGCTCAGAGAATAGACGTCACCTCGTCAGTGTCAATTCGCTGCACGTCAAATCAATTAGTTGTTCCAGGGTAACAATTGAAATAGTTTCGGTTTGAATTTTGACGTTTTTTGAATGAGATTGTACAGGACTATATTTTCGCTTTCACCGTCAGCAGATGTAATGTATCAGTTTGTTCCGGCTGACAAATGAGAGGGAGTGGTATGAGAAGTGTTGGGCACTGGTCTTTGAGGAGGCGCGTTAGCCGAGCCATCAGCAACCGGTTATTTGGCCCAGTTGGCTGCTTCTGTCAAAAACTCAGCGCCGATCCTCCAAAAAGCACCAACTATCCACCTGCAGAGCAAAAGCGAGGCACAAAACCTTCGCCTGCTTCTATTCCCCTTTCTCTCCAAGCGTCTTAGGGCCCAGCATTTAAAGATCCCTCCTCTTTTCCTGATAAACCCATACTCATTATGCTAACTTGCTTTCTGTTTTTGGCCTTTTTTACAATCGGTCCTTTAGCTTTCTAAGTCACAGGTTTCTGTCCACATTTAAAGCTTTGCAAGCGAAACCTACGCAGTCTACGCAGTTACCAAGTCCAAGCCTTCTACAGATATAGAATACTGCAAATCTAGGTCAGGTCAACGGCAGGAGAATAAGAGGCACCATTGTAAATATACCTTGTTTCCGTTTCGTTTTTGAGAACTAATGTTTTAGAGAGCTGTGTCGATCTTTTTAAAGCGGCTCCTGGTAAATTTGCATTGCTTTCTGTTTCTGCTGCATTTCCATTACCGCAAACGCTGAGAGTTGGAATACTGCGGATTGACCAGTTCAGAAGAGTGAGCAAAAATTGCAAAACTCCAGAAGAGATAAATAAAGTGGGCCTTTTTTGCTCAATGCTCCTTTGTTCAATCCTTAGAAGGCTGCTGTCTAGTTGCGCAACTGGAGAGTATTTGAGGCCGGAGAGACTGTGCATTGTCCAGCAGCCTGTGTACTCTGCTGACGTAGAAACGCCCTCCACTCTCTCTCTAGCAGCCCACTCTCATCCTCCACTCCTCCTCATGGACCAGCATCAGCACTCCCAGCACATGGATCACATGGATCACATGGGGCACATGGATCATGGTCATCCCACTGCTACCTGAGGCATCGTCTACTCTAGCAGCTATAAATTTGCAGACTCCAACGGCTCCATGGCTCACATGGACATGATGATGATGTACTTCCACTTCGGTGCCAAGGAGGTCGTCCTCTTCGACTTCTGGCGAGTGAGCACCACCATCGGTTTCATCCAGCCCCCTTCTACCCCTCTCTTCCCCTCCAGGCCTCTGCTCTTCTAGGAATGGTGGGCTCGGTGGTCGGCGTGTTCATCATCGCCTGTCTCTACGAAGGCCTCAAGGTCCTGCGCGAGTTCCTCATGCGCAAGGAGGCCGAAAGACTGACTGCTCTACAGGCCGCCTCCTCTCAGCCCAAGCCTGCCGGCAATTCCCGGTTTTCTTCCTTTGGATTCCTGCTTTTGAGGGGAGGAGGCATGGCAATATGGCTTTGAGGTGCTCCCCGCTGAGTGCCATGCACCTGGTGCAAACGCTGCTGCACATGGTGCAAATCACATTGTCCTACTTCCTCATGCTCATTGCCATGACCTACAATATTTGGCTGTTCGCGGCCGTGGTGCTGGGAGCGGGGGCTGGCTTCTTCCTGTTTGCTTGGCGGCGACGTCTTACAGTTGACGCTGATGTCTTTGAACACTGCCACTAGCTGCTTTTCTTCCCTCCACTTTCCCTGCTCTCACTTCCACCGCATATGGCTAAGCAATCAAGTTGGTCCAGTGTAATCCACGTGCTTGCTTGCATATGCTACATGGCCTCTTGTGGGCACGCGGGTCTTGCAAACTATCGCTTTGCGGATGCGGACCAAATCTCCGGAAGCCTTTGCTGGACTTGTGCGCAAAACTAGATTGACGTGAACATTTCTACTTGAAGAATTTGAACAGGATAAACATCCGTAACAATGAAATATAAATTTTGAAAGATGTAGCTTAGGTTTGAATGAGGAATGGAAAGTAAAGAAGGGATCATGTGTTGATGGTAAGGTCGGCGATGGGGTTGGCGTGTATGGTGACGGAGCGGAGGCGGGCAGGGTTGCGGGGTCGATACCTTTCGTCCACCGCCAACTTCTCCAGCTCGTCCAGATACTCGTTCCCGTCTATCACCTACAACCGTTCTCACACATTCACTCATCACTCCAGTCTCTCCAGGAGAAGGACTGACCTTGCCGAAGACGGCGTTTTTGAGGTCCAGGTGCGGTGCCCTGGCGTAGGTGATGAAGAATTGGCTCTTGTTCGAGTCCGGCCCATTATTGGCCATCGATACTATGCCACGAGCATCATGCTGAAGGGGGCTTGAGAAGGTATGGATAGAGTGGTGAAAGAAGGAGATTGTTGCACCTTGAGGTCTTCTCGGAATTCGTCCTCGAACTTACCACCCCAGATACTCTTCCCGCCTTTCCCTGTGCCCGTGGGGTCGCCCATCTGCACCATGAAACCTGCCAAATAAACCAATGAATTCAACAAATCATTCACGTAAACAGCAACCCTTGATATTCCGGTGGATGAGGCATTCGTCGTAGTAATTGGAGGCGCAGAGAGCCAGGAAATTCTGTCAACACATCGCCCAATTGTCAACCGACCATTGACCGAAAAACTAACCTCGCAAGTTTTGGGACAGGATTCGCAGAAAAGCTCCAGCTTGATGTCGCCGACATCTGTGTGCAGCGTGACTGACATCCTTCTACCCGGCCCCAGCAGAGTACTCGAATGGCAAGCGGCAATGCACGAGTTCCCTACGTCTTTGCCGCGTCCCTGAAAGAGGACAATGCATTCTGCGCAGTTCTTCATTCAAAGAAAGCTGATGCTCCAAAATGCCTTGGCGTAAGATTCTCTACGAAAGGCAGGCTTATCCGGACAACTTCTCAGGGCCTGAGTTCCTGCAAGGTCTTCAGACTAATGGTTCGTATTCGCTGATTGAACATGGATGGAGCCAGTGAGCTATATATATACCTCCATGATGGAGCAGAGAGAACAATCGTTACTTATGGTTTGAGTGACAGCAGTGCACTACGGGTTCTGGGAGTCCGTTGGTGGTGTGCTGGTGCTGGTGGAGGAGGTCTGTCTGGTCATCGCCTACGCCCTTCTCTTCTCCTTCTCCAACGACGGCCTTCTTTCGTTCCGCCTTTCTCCTCCTATCCATCCTGCCTCTTGACTGGCCTTTTCAGCTGGGAGTGGGTCTTGGGAGGCTGTGCCTTGCTTACTGGCTTCGGCTGGCTGGCTATGTCCCAACTGAGTCCAAAAACGCCTCCAACCAGTGAGAAAGGTTCACTTTAAATTTATTGGATGGAAATTTGAATTTAAGCTGGTTTTGAAGTGTGGAAACGGTTGCGATCCTTGCTGATTTTCCTGGGCTTTGGCTACGGCTTCTCGCCCATGTTGCTTCTTCGTTTTATCTCATAATGAAATCGGGGTGGCGTGAGCCGAGAGTCAGCAGTACAGGACCCAAAATCATTCAACCAAGTCAATGCTGCGGCAGCAATCTCCCCCAGGTGGCCTAAACGCCACAAGTGATAGAGAAAAACAACGAAATTGAAGAGCAAGACATGGCGTAGCTGAGTGAAAACAAGAGAACTCAGACGCAAAGACAAAGAAATGCCAGTATACCCAAAGGTAAGACAGAAACGAGTCAGATCACCGCGAACGAGTGGGTGAAAAGAGAGAGGGCCATGAAACTGGGCCGAAGGCGCTAGAGCGCGAGGGAGGAGGCGGAAGCCTAAGAACTGGAGAAACGTTTTCTTGAAACTATACGAGAGTGAACTGTGAGGCTAGAGAGGCAGGGGGAGGAGGCGAGGTTGGAAGGAGGGGAGCTGCCCTAACGCTGGAGGAGTAATCGCCAGGGGGTGTCGCGTGCAGGCAGGCCCGCTGGTTTTCCTCCTCCACTCACGCTGCATCCACACCTTGCCAGGCTTTTGACGGCCGTCAGCTAGGTGCTAGGCTGACTGGCCAAGGCGTGTAGCAGTGATCCCTAACTAAGCCTGCCTATGCTGGACCTACTCTATGAATGATACATGATGCCGCAATGTCACTACCCTACTTTCCCCAGTCAGCCCTGGATGGCTGCCCTGGGGGGGCAAGGATGAGAGAGAAAAACATGAGACAGAGGAGAGGGATGGGGAATCAGGGGCCTTGTTGACGACGGAGCCAACGCAGGTGACGGGCACTGGGTCCACCACGGAGGCCTGGCTGGGCTCCCCCGGGTTCAGCGTCCGCCCCAGCACCTGCATTCTGCCCACCACCAGCTTCTGTTGTCTTTCGGGAAGAACCACCGGATGGAAGGGGAGTGCTTGGGGCCGGAGCCCCTTGCATCTCCGTGGGCGCTTGAGCCTGTTGAGGCTGGGCGGTAGGGGCGGGCAAGACATCTGCTGCTGGCGGCTGTGCTCCCAACGTCTCCCCAGCTCCCGACTGCAACTGAGGTGCAGACGAAAGAGAGCCAGCTGAGAGTGGAATGGAACCGGAAGCCACTGGCACATAGAGGCGATCAGCCAGATCAGCCTCCAGAGGCACCAGTGACGCAACTGAGCGGCGGATGCGGCATCCCTTGCAGTCCACCACGGTGGCATACCGGAGCTCACCGTGCTCGTCCAGATGCCGTTGCTCCACTCGGACCAGCTTCCACCGCTGGCGAGGTAGGGCGTCCTTGAGCAGGGCTGCAGAGGCGACTGGGAAGAGCTGGGAGGCAGAGGAGCGGTTTGAGGCTGCAGCTGAGAGGTGCCGGCTGCGCAGGTAGCCAAGGTACTCCGTCTGCCAGCGCTGGATGAGGTCCATGGAGAGGCGGTCCTTGTGGGCGAAGCCGGCGTGGAGGCGCTGGGTCTCCAGCTCCTTGCCGGGCTCCTGGAAGGCCGCTGAGGTGAGGAAGTCGATGGGGCGCAGGGGCCTGAAGTCGTCCAGAGACTCGGTGAGGGCGCAGAGGGGACGGCAGTTGACGGCGCACTCGATGCGAAGCAGGACGGTGATGAAGGTGTCCTCGGAGACGATGCAATGCCACAACTCCGGACCCAGGCTCTCTTTCAGCAACTTCACCTGAACCTCGGAGGCGCCATTGAACCAGGGTGCTCGAATGGGAGTGAGCTGGAAGCGAATGTTGTAGGAGGCGGCCAGGCCGGAGAGGTTGACGAGCAGGCCGGAGGCAAACTTGAGGAAGGGCTGGAGGTCCTTGGCGGCCTTGGTAAAGGCTGGGGCGTGGTCGAGCCAGATGGTGAGGCGAGTGAGGCCGCGGCGACACCAGAAGCGCTCCAAGGCGTTGCAGACAGCCATGGCGCTGTAGTTCTCCAGCATCTTGTAGTGCACGGCCCGGATCACCACACAGCTGATCACCAGCACCCAGCGCTTGTGCACCACTCCGCCCACCTTCACCCTGAAGGGGCCCGCTTGGTCCATGAGGATGGAGGAGAAGGGGCCTGAGGCGATGTCGAGGTGCTCCGGAGGAAGGAGGCTGGCGGGGGGTCGCGTGGGAGGCTTGGCCTTGTAGAGGCGGCAGAGCTGGCAGTCCATGAGGGCGGCTGCTGTCTCCCGGTGCCCTGAAGCCACCCAGAAGACCCGGCGGAAGAGCCCCAGTGTGGCCGTCGCCGTAGCGTGCGCATGGCGTTGATGGAACCGGAGCAGAATGAGGCGAGGCAGAGCGGAGCCCCGTAGGAGGAGCAAGGGTGGGCTGGCCTCGACGTTGCCGCGGCCGAAGCGGGAGCCCACGCGGATGTCCCCGTTGCCGTCCAGACTGGCCCCCATCTGTTTGGCGAGGTTCTGGGCTAGCTTGAAGGCTGGAACTGGAAGGCCGGTGGAGGATGGCGAGGGATTGGGTGTCTGCAGATAGACCCGGAGATCCCCGAAGCACTCCTGCTGGTGTTCCCGTGCCAGGCGGAGCAGAGCGTCCTGCCGCTCGGCCCAGCGTGCTGTGTCCAGAGGCGTCTGCTTGCCTCGACAGCGGTTGACGAAACGCAGCACCAGAGCCCCCACGCCCAGGGCCTTGTGGAGGTTGGAGCAGCGCTTGAGGTTGATGAGGCCTGTGAGGCCGGAGGGGAAGTCCGGGGAGGCAGAGCCGGAGCCACTGGGATCCAGCGTAGACACCTGGGAGGGTGAGGCTAGGAGGGACTCTTGCGTCTCCTGCCACCGGTTGAACCCTTGAAGACCCAGGGAGACTGGCGTGCCAGTGGCCGACTCCGCCGCCGCCGGTGGCTCCAGGGACAAGGAGCTCAGCGCAGGCCCACTGGCCCGGGAGGCCTGCGGAAGGCCGTGGCTGGCCCCGGGAGGGGATGCTGAGCCGCCGGTCGCCTGTTGCCCTTCGCCCTCGATGGCTGCGGGGTCCGGGGGCTGCCCATCCAGCGTAGACTCTCCGTCTGAGGGAGCCTGCGGAAGGCTGTGGATGACCTCAGAGGAGGAGACTGGATGAGGGGCCGCCGCGGAGGGTCGTGAGACTGAGTCACCGAAGGGCCGTGTAGAGCTGGGTAGGGGAGATGCGAGGGATTCCTGCGTCTCAAGCAACCCACGGTTGATCCCCAGCCCAGCAGCCGCATCAATGCTCAGCGCACACGCCGCCACCCCTAGCGAGGCAGGACAGGAGGCAGAGGCCCCATGCGTAGACTCTCCGCCTGAGGAAGCCTGCGGAAGGCTGTGGATGACCTCAGGGGAGGAGGCATTGGAGGTCCGCGCACCCGCTCCTGCCATCGCCGCCGATGCCCATGCGGGCCACTCCGTGGCCGGCTGGGTGAAGAATGAGGCGCCGCTGTGGAAGAGGTTGAGCTTTCCCAGCTCCTCCATCCCACGCGGCTTTGTTGCCCAGTCCGCCGGATTCTCTGCGGACTTGATGTAGCGGAAGTCCTTGGTTGGACTGATAGACAGCGTCTCCACCACCCGCCTGTTCTCGTAGGCTCTGGGGGCTTGCCCCGATCGTAGCCAGCTGAGCACCGCCATGTTGTCGATGAAGTGCGTGATGGACGCGAAAGGCCCGAGCTTGGAGGAGACGAACTTGGCCGCCCGCGCTGCGTACTCCGCCGCCCACAGCTCGCTCCTGGGGATGGAGATGATGAGGCCGCGCTTGTTGATAGGAATGAGGCGGGCCCGAGAGAGGAGCAGAGTGCAGTGAGGTGTAGGCTGTGAAGGCTGTGCTGCGTAGAGGGCGTAGCTGTAGGCCATGTCTGAGGCGTCGGAGGTGACGATGAGATGGACGGGGCCTGAGCCGCGGTAGGCGAAGCGAGGGAAGCGCATGCTCGACGCCTGCTCCATGCCCGGACGCAGCTGCTCCCAGCGCGTCTGGAGCTCCTTTGGCACCAGCTCGTCCCATTCCCGGCACTTCTCGTGCACCGCGTGCATCAGCAGACGCCCCTCCAACGTGAGGGGGGTGAAGAACCCGAGAGGATCGTAGAGCTTGGCGACGGCGCTGGCGAGGAGCCGAACGGTGAGCTGCTTGCCCTCGAGGAAGCTGAAGTCCACCGGCTTGAGGCCGACCATGTCCGTGGCCAGGTCCCAGACTAGGCCAAGGTTGGTGAACGATGAGTCCCCCGTGTAGGCGTCTGAGGGTAGACTGGCCTGGACGGAAGGAGCGTTGCTCCCGAAGGAGCGCAGGTTGAACTGGGCGGAGGCGCAGAGAGCCCTGAGGCCGGCAGCGATGCGTCCGCCGTCCTCCGAGGACCCGAAGCCGACGATGATGTTGTCGGCGTAGGTGTGGCTGGGCACGGACTCCACCTCGTCCGCCGTGAGCCCGTAGAGCTGGCCGGAGGCGACTGCGTCCTTGCAGAGAAGCCGAAGGCAGACCTGGAGCAGCCACGGACTGGCGGAGCAGCCCATGATGACCCGGCAGTAGCGCCACAGCTGCCAGTTGGACGGCGACAGCGGCTGGCTGGAGTCCCGTGGCAGGATGATGCGGAGGGCAGACTGATGCTCTGGCCACACCCGGAGGCTGTAGAACGCCCGTCGCAGGTCGGCTGCAAGAGCGAAAGGTGAGGCTCGGAGAAAGAGCTGCACCTGGAGAAGCTCCGTGAGCAGGCTGGGGCCGGGGTCGATGAAGTCGTTCAGGCACCGTGGAGGCACTCCGCAGGAACTGGAAGCGTCCACCACCGGGCGGACCTTGGGCCCTGGCGCTGGAAAGTGCGGAAGGTGGTGGATGAGGTCGCCGGGCGGGGCGGCCTCGGAGACGGGCACGATCACGCCCTCCTCCGCCTGGCTCGCGAACTCCCGGTAGTAGGCCTCCCGCTCCGCGCCCACCAGCCGCCGGTCCGTGGACCGCGCTCGGGACATGGCCTGGGCAAAGTTTGAGGCCAGAGAGGCCGCGTTGGCTTTGAAAGGGAGCGGGACATGGAAAGCACCGTCGGTGCTGCGGAAGATGCGGGACTCCAGGGAGGCCGTGCGCTCGTCCACTGTGGTGAAGTGGGAGCCGGCGTCCCGGTCGAAGCCGAGTGTGTCCAGGGCCGTCTGGTGCTCCAGGAGCTCCGTGAAGGAGACGGGGGCCGCGATGGCGCCGAGGACGGTCTGGCTGCTGGAGGCGTGGAAGAAGGCTGTGTCCGTCACGCTCGCCTGGCCCGCCTGCAGGCAGCCCCGCAGGACTGTGCCGAAAGAGGTGTGGTAGGCGCTGAGCGAAGGACTGAGAGGCGTTGAGGGGCAGGCGGAGCCGATGACGGCCTCGTAGACGTTGAGCCCGAGGATGACGTCCACCGTGGCTGACTCCACCCTGGCCGGAGGCAGGTTGGCCAACCCGTACTCCGTAGGCCCGATGCGCTGGAGTAGGCTGGAAGGGAGGCTGAAGCCGCCGATGGAGAGGTCTGGGCAGAGGACTGCCGCCTGGTAGGCCTTGAAGGAAAGGCGGCGCCCGTCGCGGCCCACCGCCACCAGGTAGACGGGGCAGGTGACGAGGGTCTTCGTGTGGCCAGTGCCGCCGTACGAGACCGTCACCGTCTCAGGAGGCAGGGCTCGCAGGCCCAGCTCCCGCACCACACTCTCCCGCACCCAGCTGAAAGTTGCTCCTGAATCAAGAAGCACGAAAGCCTGGACCGCGGTGGTCCGGCGATTGCTGGTGATGGTGGCCTTGAAGGTGGCCAGGAAGGAGGTCGGAGTCCCCGCGCGCCCGGTCGTGTTCAGGCTTGCGTGGTTGGTGGAGGAGAAGGAGCTGAGGGCGCTTTCGGGCGTCCCCCCGGTGGAGTCCCCGTGGAGGGCGGTGTGGTGGCGATGCTGGCAGCCGTCCACCCGGCATCCCCCGTACTTCGCCTCACACCCCCGTGCTCCGCCCGCATGCTTGCCTAAGCAAAAATAGCAGAGGTTGCGGCTGGATGCGTTAGCCTTGCGCTCGGAGGCGGTCTTGAAGGCCGTGCACTTGATGGCGGAGTGGGCGGCGCCGCAGAAGGGGCAGCGGCGTTCAGGCCGCTTGTCTGGCCCACCCTGGCCTCCTCGTCCCTGTTCCCCGCCTCCGGCTGGCCGATGGGGCTGGTGGGGACGCTGTCCCTGTTTGCCATCCTTCCGCCCTCCACCCTGGAACCCAGTCTGTGGCTTTCGTGACCCTCCCCCGTGTGGGGTTGGGCGGCTGGAATGGAAGAAGGAGGTCTCGTGAGTGGAGCCGTTGGCCTGGGCGCTGGAGTGGAGAAGCTTGAGCTCTGCCGAGAGCAGCTCCTCCAAGGCCTTGTGGCCGGGCACCGCTGTCAGCCCCGCGCGAAGTCGCTGCTTCTGGATGTCGCGAGCCAGGGTCGGTGGGAGCTTCTGGAGGAGAGTGTAGGTGTGGGTGTCCAGGGCGTCCTCGGCCACCCCCAGCGTGCACAGGCAGGCGCAGATGAGGCGGTAGCCGTCCGTGAACTCCTCCAGTGCCTCCAGGTCGTCCTCCACCACTGGCTGTAGCCCCGCCAACTCCTGAAAAAGACTGGTACGGACTTGCTCTGCCCTGTCATAGTTGTCGTCCAGGATCTTGAGGGCGTCGGTGAAGGTGGTGGGGCTGTGCTGGTCCAGCGGAGTTATCTTGGCAAGGGCCTTGCCGTCCAGGTTGTTGCGCAACCAGGCAAACTTGTCCTCGGGGCGCAGGGCGGCGTTGGCCTCCAGGCGATGGCTGGCCCAGGAGCGGAAGTGAGCATAGGCGCCGATGTCGGTGCCGTCGAACACCGGGTAGTCGTGGGTGAGCTTAGGAAGCAGCTCCTTGAGGGCGGGCTGGGCTGGCGCAGGCTGCTGGACTGGGACTAGCGGGACCCCCGGGGCCGGCGCCGCCGGCTGGACTGCCCCAACCACCGCTGTCAGCGCCGCCTGCTGCTGCTGGAGCATGTCAGTCAGCATCTGCTGCTGAGCTGCCCGCTCCGTGGCCGCCTGCTGCTGGGCTGCTTGCTGCAGCTGCAAAAACTGTTGCATCATTTGAGCCAGGGCACCGGCCATGCCGTCTGCCCCCGGAGCTGGAAGGACGGGAGCCTGGAGGGCGACTGGAGCGTAGTTGGCGGCCTGGGCGCCGACGTCGTTGGGAACAGCCACTCCACCGTCGAGCAGCTGCTGGACCATCGGCCTGGGCCCCGCGCCGGCGCCGTCCGGCTGGTCGCAGTCCCAGCAGAGCACTTGGAAGCCGGTGTCCTTCTTGCAGTCATTGGACAGGGTCTGGAGGATGGTCCAGGAGTCGACCGCTGCTGACCCCGGAGGCTGGAAGCGCCGATCCAGGCCGGGCAGGCAGAAGACGCCTTCACAGGTGCTGCAGATGATGCGGTGGTCGCCATGCTTCCCGTCCGCCCCGGCGGGGCAGTCGTTGCAGCACTTCCGACGAGACTTGAGAGGAAGAACAGGAGGGGCCATCCTAGGTTTGAGGCATTAGGTGGTGGAAGAGAGGGAGGTGAGCCTTGCGAAAGCCGAGGACGATCTCGAGGCTGTAGCCGGTGTGCCAGACCCGAAAGCCCACCAGAAACCCGTTGGAGGCCCAGATTCTTACCACAAAAACAGGCTCCAAATTGCTTCTTCGTTTTATCTCATAATGAAATCGGGGTGGCGAGAGCCGAGAGTCAGCAGTACGGGACCCAAAAACATTCAACCAAGTCAATGCTGCGGCAGCAACTTTAGCAAAATTTTTGGCATGGTTTGGAAGAAAGTTGGGCCAATTGGCCCAGGTTAGGAAGACAGACCAAAGTGCCTCGAGTTCCCTAACCAGCCCATAGAGGCGGCTGGCTACTCTCTCATAAGTTTCCCATTTTGTTGGTGCTTTTCACTTCCGCGCTTTTGAAATAATAATTGAAGCAGGAAAAAATGACATTCAAATTGCTTTTTGGGTGGCAACAGGTGCAAAGCTTTAAAGTGACGCGGGGTTGTTGATGAGTTTAGCGGAGGGCAAAAAAGAGCTCATCAGTTGTTGCAGGCTAGACAGCATCTGTTCCAGTCCCAGCACGTGCCAGGTCAGACGTCGTGACTATTGGCTCCTCCTCCTCTTTTTACCCCCTCTTACTTCAATAGCAGTCTTTTGCAGCTCTTCCTCTCACTTTTCAAATGCGACCCTTCTACACTTAAAGGATCCCTAAAAAAGATATCAATGATAGTTGCTAAAATTCCGATTGATTCTTTTCAGATTGTCAAAGCAATTTTGCTAAAATATTTTTTTTCAAAATCTGTGATTGACTGATTAGTGTGCGTGTGGCGTCAGGGAAGGCGATATAGCTGGCAGCCATAAATCTCCGTCGCGTAGCTACAGCTGTTCACTGTTCCCTGCTGCAAGCAGTTTTGCTCTCTTGGAGCCTGAGTATTGTGTTGGGCCATATATGGGAGGATGTTGGAGGCAGGGGGAGGGAGGGCGGCGTAGATTAAGAGAGGTGTCAGGATGATGAGGGCGCGTGGGTGATTGAGATCATTAGCCCAGGGGAACTCGTTCTCTACCCAACCACTGCTGCGATGCCACACTTTTAGCGAAGCATGCACTGCCACAAAGCCCCATCTTATTCAACCATCTTCATCTTTCTTCCACCTGGATAGATTGCCGGGGGCCCTGATTGGTCTTTGGAACAAAGGGCTCGCAGCAGCGCTGGAAGAGCGTGATTAATATCTCAACATTTTCCCGATTACGGAGTGTCACCATGGCTATGATGCATTTGATTGCCATCCAATGTCTTTGATTGCCTTTGCCGCAGCGGCTTTCATTCTGTTCCTCTTTTCAAACCACCAGCCAGGTGCACCTGCTAAATGACTCTTCCAGCCGGTGAGCAAAGGTTGGAGCTGAGCTGTGAGGAAAGGCGGAGAAGAATGGGTGAGTACGAATGGAGAGACCATCGGGAGGCGGAGGGGCGCCTGAAATGGTTCGTCCTCCTCGCCTCCTTCCTCAACCACGTCCTCGTCTGGGGCCCCGCCTGGGGCGCCGGCATATTCCAGGCACTACTTCTTCCACCTACTCACCTTCTTGGGCACAATGCCCTGCCCCCTAGGTGATCTTCCAAGAGGCGCTGGAGAAGAAGCAGATCGAGATGGCCTTCGACACGGAGGACAGCACGGCCGTCATCGCCGTCATCCCCACCCTCGTCGCTGCCTCCCTCACTTTCATCGGTTGCTCCCCTCCTTCCCCTCCTTCCTTCACTCAGACACTCATCCTCTGGCAGGTCCGGTGGCGAGTGCGTCGGTGAACAGGCTGGGCTGTCGTCGGGTGGTGCTGATGGGAACGGTGCTGATGACGACGGGGTTCCTCACCTCGGCGCTGGCGGCCTCCGTCTGGCTCCTCTACATCACCTTCGCCCTAATTGGTGGCCAGAGTCTTTCGGCCTGTGCCCTTGGCTGGGCTGAATACGGCTGTGCCAGGCGTTGGGGGCGGCCTGATCTTCATCCCCTCCATCCTGGTGGTCTGCGATCACTTCGTGGAGCACCGGCCCATCGCCACCGCCATCGCCTCCTCTGGCCTGGGTTCTATTGGCAGTGTAGCTGAGAGGAAAGGATGAAACAATGCTATGAGAGGCGTGGGAGTCTTCCTGTTCCCGCCTCTGATGAGCTGGCTGGACGAGTGGCTGGGCTGGCGGTGGGCTCAGGTGGTGTACGGGAGCTTGTCCGCCCTTCTCCTCCTCGCCTCTGCCTGGGTCTTCCAACAGCCCATCCCACATCTCTTCTCCGCTCCCGGCGACCACATTCGACCTGGTCCTCCCATTCCTCGCCCCTCCTTCACTCAGCCTAGCTGGCAGTGTTTCAGGGAAGAAGAAGCTGCTCCGTGTGAGCATCCTAAAGGAGCCGGCCTTCCTCTGCCTCCTCCTCAACAACGTCCTGCTCCTCTACGGCATCGTCGGCTTCTTCATCCACCTACCTGCCCATGCAGTTCACCAGGGGTAAGCCTTTAAAAACTAGGAGGAATAGAAGAAAGAGGAGGAGGCTCAAGGTTCTCGCATTCTGATGCGGCTATGCTGCCGTCAGCGGCCGGCGTTGCCACGCTTGTTTGCCGCGTCCTCAGCGGCCTCTTGGTCCAGAAGTTCCGCGCCCCCGTCTCCATCTACGCCTTCTCCATGTCACTGGCCGGGATCGCCGGTTCAAGAGCCCCTTCAAATGCCTTCCAGCTGAAGGGGTGTTGTTGGTGCAGTGATAGGAGTGCCGTTCTTGAGCGGCTACGGATGGCTGATGGGCGCTTGTTTGGTGTTTGGGATGGGCTCGGCGACACTGGGTCCTCTGCTCCCGCTCATCATGGCCGAGTTGGTGGGTCCGGACGCTATTGGCGATGCCTATGGCTACGTCAACGTTGCCGAAGGCATAGGCAGTCTCATTGGGCCTCCGGTCGCTGGTAGCTCCTAGTTTGGCCCCCTCATTGAACTGCTCACCCGGGCTTGCAAAGGCTTGCTGTACGATGCGAGCAGGAGCTACGAGCTGCCGTTGGTGGTGGCGGGTGTGAGCATGCTGCTGGGCTCCCTGGTCATGGCCCTGCCCTTGTACCAGGTCTGGACGCGTCCGCCGCCTGATGCTGACCTTCCTGTGGTCGCTAAAGGTCCTTCCGATTGAATCCTCTTTCATCCCGTTTTTTGGCCCTCAAATTACGTTTTGCCTTCAATTTGAAGCAGTGCCAGAAACGGCGGCAGCCAATCTAGGTTGTCATTTTGCTGAGTCACACACTGCTGAACTCTGGACCTTTTGTTGTTGTCGGCAAATTAGGAGGCGCTCTTGAATTGCGCTCTTTAAGGATTACTGAATACTTCCCGCTTCTTTGTGGATAGAAATCTATCAGAAATATGGGAAATTGTGGAGTAAGCTAGAAAAAGGGCTTGCAGAAGCGGAAGTGGAAGTGGAGAAGTACTATATACGTCAAGAGAGCACCACGGGGCTTCTGGCTGCCGTGCCTACGCTCGGATCGCTTGCACCAACCAAGGTCGGAGTACTTTTACATTCCCGAGAGCTAGTTTTAAAGCTCGTTAAGCCTTTCCATTGATGGTGAAATCACGAGAACAAAATCAATTCAAAATTTTCAAAATTTGCCGAAATGTGAATTTTGGATTTTACACGCTCACACTATGCCAATTGTATCAAATAAATCTAACGTTGAAACTAATTTATAGAAAAGGGAGACATAACGGATGGTAACTTCTCGTCTTATTACTTTTGATTCTATCAGAAAATCACTCTTAAAGGGCATTTTTCCTTTTTCGTTTATAGATTAATAAATTCCAAAAAATCATGTTAGGAGCACAAAGAATGACAAAACTCAAAAATGTAAATGTTGACAGGCGGAATGTGGAGCGAGTGATGAAAGTGACGTGACGATAGACGTATAGCTACAGGAAGCAAGGTTACTACCGGTCAACGTCTAAGCAGTTCATGGCCACTATCGATTCTTTGTTCAAACGGGTTCTAACATGAGGGGGATTGATTGGCTTCTTTCCCGAGCTCGCAACTCTTATCAAGTGATTTGTTTGATCATATCTTTTTTGGTTTGACGCAAGTGCTTTGATGCATTTTCATTTTTTCCAGCTATAACTTTTCACAATGTCTACAACAAAATGGACTTAAATTTTATCATAGATAAATGAGTTATCAGCTTTTATAATATATAACAAATTCATTTCTCTATGATTTTTGTCCAACGATTTTGATAAATTTTTGAATAATTTTTCTTATTTACTTATTTTTTTAATTTTTTAATGAACATTAA